>PPIM02000017.1:0-126295 GCA_003705435.2 Saturnispora zaruensis | reverse complement strand
TGTAGGTGGTGGCTGGACCACAAGTGGAGTATGATGAGGTGACAACTGGAGCAGCGTTACAAGTGGCGTCTGGGCTGTTGATAACAACAACGGAGGCAGCAACCTCGGTGACACCAGTGGAAGCACCTGAGTCATCAGTCAAAACTTCAGTAACGGTACCAGTGGTGGTGTAGGTGGTGGCTGGACCACAAGTGGAGTATGATGAGGTGACAACTGGAGCAGCGTCACAAGTAGCGTCTGGGCTGTTGATAACAACAACGGAGGCAGCAACCTCGGTGACACCAGTGGATGCACCTGAGTCATCAGTCAAAACTTCAGTAACGGTACCAGTGGTGGTGTAGGTGGTAGCTGGGCCACAGGTGGAGTAGGATGAGGTGACAACTGGAGTAGCAACACATGATGTGTCTGGAATATAAATAAACATTTCTGTATTGGTAATTGCCAATCCATCAGCGCCACGTTGTGTTATTGGACCAACCGAAGTTGATGTTGTAGTACCACAATATGAAATTGTGCTCGTAGCGATAGAAGGCATTTGGACATAGACATAAGTGGAAGTGGTATACACCCCTAAGGAATTTTTGACAACAGACTGCTCGGTAATTGTACTTGCATAATTCTTATTCCAGAATGAATAACTTCTTGAATATGAAGGCACATACTCTAGAACGTATTCAGTGCTAACACCGTTCACAGTTGTAGTCATTGTATAATCCGAAACAATAGTACTATCCCATTCGCTATACTGAGTCTTCATAACAGGAACTCTGATCGCAGTCTCATAACCAGTAACCACTGAGCCGTTGTCAAGAGTCTTAACTACTTCCACAAAATCCGTTACAGTACCATAGTAAACGGTTGAATCATAAATAGTGGTCGTTCCTTCGACAATTGGGCCAGCAACAACTACGTACGCGCTGTTAGCAGTGTTCGTGGTCGTAAAGGTGGTCATTGCGGTGACACCGCCAATTGAGTAGGAAACACTTGGCTGTGGCTCAATATCAACAACAACAAATGTTGTAACTAATTCATTATTTGAATCTGTATAAGTTGACAAAACAGTTTTGGTCGTTGCATAGTGATAATTGGCATCATATGTGGTCGTGGTAGTTACCTCAGGGCCATAAACATATATGGTACCAGATATTTCATTATCAGGACCAAGTGTTGCAAAGGTAGAAGTGGAATAATAAGTGTTGTCCCAAGTAATTAAACTTGTAGACAATGCCGGATAAATAACTTCAACGTACGTAGACACAGATGTGCTTCCGTCTTCAAGAACTGTAGTAGTGGACATATATTTAGTGGTTTCTTTCTGTGCATTTTGATTGAAAGTATAGGAAGTCTCTAAAGCAGGCCTATAAATTTCAACATAAGTAGTAGTAGGACCATTATTCCAAGCAAGTGTAGTAACCGTTGTGGTTGAATATGTGGCTTCACCATATTCTGAATATGAAGTTGACAAAGGACCAACCTCTAAAATAACATAGGTTGAAGTGAAAGCAGCACCATTGGCATCTGCTCCGGTTTCTGTGGTAATATATTGATTATTCCAATTATTCGTCCAGGTTGTAGTAACTGTTTGCAAAGCAGGCAAATATACAACTTCAACTGACACAGCGTCCACACCGTTTTGATAATACGTAGTCACACCGGAGTATGTTGAGGCATAATCACTACTCCAATAGCTTGTAATGGTACTAGTTCCTGCAACAAAAGAATCTATACCAATAGTCTCCTTCACAACTGTGACTAAGGCGCCGTCAATTGTAGTGGTGTATGGTGCATAAACGGTTGAACCCACAGCAATTGAGTCATCATAATAAGTGTAGTATTGCATTGATGTGGTAATAGTTTTTGTAGTACAATGACCAGTCAAGTCACCAGATAATTGGAACACATTATCAGCAAAAGAAGCTTCATTTCCACTTGGGTCGATGAACGAAAAGGACAGAGCACCATCAGATTGTGAATTGATATAAACAATTCTAATTGGATAGTAAAAACCTGTTTCCATATAAACCCATGACTTTTGAACAGCAGTAGACGCAGTATTATATTCCTTCGTTGCAAACATAATAGCAGAATCAGCACTACCAAGTTGGGAAGTTGAAGGATTACAGCAGTCAAAACCACCCGAACCCATCCAAATCATAGCACCATCATCAATTTTAGTCATGTCAAATTCATAAAGACCCGACTGAGAGGGATAAAAGTAACCTGTTAGCTCAACAGCAAAATTCGTTATGGAAATGTCAACACCATAAAGTGCAGAAGACTCAACATCACCACCAGATGCCACGTATAAAAATTGTGGATCTTGAACAGTGGTAGTGCCCAATAAATCTGAAGCAGCATAGCCAGTAGCGTAGTAACCAGATTGGGAATAAAGATTAGTGTTGGCAAACGGGTAGGTGTAGAATTTAGCTGAAAAACCTGGGTCCGCTTGCATACCATCGATATCACAAGCAAGATTTTTAGTATTAACTAGACCTTGAACTCCCAAAGAATGGGCTATACCAAGGTAAGCAAACAATATAAAAAAGGGTAGTGTAAAAGACATTCTTACCTTTTTTAATCTTGGGTTCTTGTAAATTCTGACCACTGGGTTCACTAATGTGCAAAAGCAGCCCTTTAAATGCTATGTAAACCGTTTTATTTTTCGTAAAATTAAAGGCGGAGTGGTGCTTTTAGTCTCTCAAAGTAAAAACAATTAGCCGAAAATCTTCCTTGGTGCAGGGTACACGCAACACTCTCGGAATTAACATGCAACATTGAGTTTTTTAGACAAAAAAAATATCTAAAATAAGACTTGGACAAAGTTGCTCCTAACATCAATAGCAATCTCAAAGCCTTGCAACAGAGTTTAGCAAAACGGTAATAAAGTGTTAACGGCGTAGAGTTCAACGATAAAAGTGAACTGGATGGAGCCGAAAACAAAATAGGCATGGAATCTATTGTTGAAATTATAACAAAACAAAACATTCTTCTGCAGAGAGAATGTAAACACAATCTTCTTTTGTACGTATCTATTAATGCTGCATTGATCTCAAATGTTTTCTATATAAAAAATAAACAGCTGAAAAAATAGCAATAACTTTGAAGGAGTTTACATCTTCAGCGGAAAAGCAATTACCTCACATCCATACTGCTTGCAGTTTTAAAAATTTTATTCGATCAAAAGATTCATTTGATAGCTACGAATTCTTTGGGATATGTTTAATATAATTCAACCTACAAGACAAGCTTTTAGAGCTTGCAAAAAGTAGAGAAGCCGAACTTAATACAGTTAGCTCTTTTGAATCATACGCAAAACTCCGTCAGCAGCATCTTGGTCACGTTCGCAAGGGATAACGTGCCAAAAGGTAATGGGCAAAGATAATAAAAAATGAAAAAAATTTTTTGCCGAGAATTGTAAATTTTTCACCATTTTAAACGACAGCGCTTAAACACGATCTGCTGCAGGTACGTGCTTAAAATCGGCTATTACTTCGGTTAATGTAATTTATTTTATTCGATGAAAAGGAAATGTATTTGAAGAAGTTTAGTTTAACTAAAGTTTTTGCATAAAAATAGAATACAGTAGATTTGTTCAGACAAATATTGAGAACATTGAATGGAAGTTGTTACGTTAAGAACAGTGGCTAAATTTTATAAGAATAATTGATGGAATAAGCTAGTCGGTTTTTAAACCATGGGGCATTTTTTAGCGAAATATGCAAGGTTTTCTTAACCACTTTTTTTCGGATGCTGGGGACCAAAAACAAACCGGTTTGGATTTACAAATTTTAGTTAGCAATGATGAAAATAATTTAGTGAACTATTAACAGTGAATATTTTTTTTACCTAATTTGCTGTAATGCATACCATAGCATTAAAGACTTGAAGTGGGAACATTAAAACATTATTTTTGCTGAAATTTACGATGGCTTTCTCTAACCTTTCGATCACGCTTGTGCGTTTTGGTTTCAGCAATTAAACATTATTTGCTAAAATTAGGCACTCAAAGTCATGATCACTTGAAGTAAGAACACTTGGACAATTTTTTTTCGTATTACTTTTTCTTTGACGTCTTCAACTTTTTTCAATGCCTGAACTAAAACTATAAATTATTCTTTGTTGATGTAAGCTCAAAAACATTTACTATCGTTCAAAGGCTAAAAGTAAGAATTCTCTGAAAATCTTTGCTGAACTTTACAATGTTAGCTGCATTTGTGATCATGCGTAAAGGATTGGCCCAAGGCAATTGAACATTCTCTGCTAAATTTAAGTTTTCGGTAATTTGAACTACAGATATTACAAGTTTTGAGACATTCTTTCCTATAATGCACAACTCTTATAATGCCTTCAATCACGCTTATGCACCTGAGTGGTAACAATAAAACATTATTTGCTAAAATTTTGCATTCGGCTTTGTTTAGTGCTAGAAATAGGACACATGCTTTTTTACTGGAATTTACGACCTTGGGAAACAATTTTTTTGAGGTTTAAATTCTTTTGCTGAAACTTGCAAACACGGATTGCTGAAACAACGTGTAACAATTGTATACCAAAATATTGGTGATGAGAGCATTTTGTCGCTCATCATAAAATTAAATTGTCTTTTTCAAGACATTCAATTACGTGGGGTGCTCAAACTAAAACCGTAAGAAATCTTGGTGAATTCAATTGGCCATATATTTCCATTAAGTAATAAAAGTAGAAATAGCATTCTTGGCTAAAATCTGCAATCTTCGATAACGCTTTCAAAATTGTTTGGGAGCTTGAGCTGATGCAGAGCAACATTCTTTGCTAAAATAACGCATCCGGTCCAATCATATGTTAAAACAAGGAACATTTTGTCAGTAACAATTGAAATTTATAGCTTTGTTCATTACCTTCAACAATTTCTGGGTGCTTGAGTTGAGTTATCAAACCTTTTTTTCTAACACCTTCAGTAACATTCGGTGTCATCAAATGTTTAAGAAATGTACTATGACATTTTTTGCAAGTGTCTACAAATTTCTTTCATCCAACTTCAAGTGCTGGAGTTGAACCAGCCAAATATTTTGAGCTAAATTTAGGTATCGGTTCATTAGTGTTAAAAAGTAGGACCATTATGACATGTCGTTCATTTACGACGTTTGTTTTTTTAGTAGTTTAAACACGCCCAATTAATTGGACGGAAGCAAGGAACATTCTTTGCTGAATAACATATTTGGTTACATTTGTGATACGCCAAGTGAAAGTGAAAGCACTGTGACATTCGATATTTGGACCGACAAACATAAAATAATAATTTGCTCCCAATGAATATTTGAACCTCTTGTTTATTATAGTTCAAATGAAGCTGCATATTTGAGTGTGACCATTAAACTAAAATATTAACTTAAAGCCTGAAATTCCGTTTACACGTGAAGGAAATGAAACTCCATAGATAAAAGCTGCACATCATCCAATAATTTAAGATGAGATGCATCAAAAGCAATTCTAACAAACCCAGAACATTTAGAATGTGGCCGCGAGCCGCACGCTCTGTAATCAATGTTGAAAAATGACAAACACTATAGACTTGTTGAAAAAGATTTATTTCGCGGCTGTTTTTTTAGTCTTGAATAAATTTTGAAAAATAAAAGGCACAATTGCTGAGATTTCGAACTTTTGCAGAAATTTTTATTTTCTGTGTTGACGATGCATGACGCAATGAGTACCAAATATTTTGATGTATTGTTTTCAGAGCATAGTACTAAATCAGGATGTAATTCTGGTAACGCATTGGTTGTGTTTGCTGTTGCAATACGCATTTACTAAAATACGGACGTAGTTCGGCTTTAGTGGCTTGGGAACGCCAATAGGCTTAAGCCCGCCAAATATGCAATATGCTATTAAATAGCCTAATTTTTTGTTTTACTTTTAAGTTTGTCCTAATTGTGCATCACGCATAAAATTATAAAGGGGAAAAATTATACTTTAGATCGATGAAGGTAGAGACAATTGAGACAGGCCTATTGTAACGTAAACCATACGATTTTTCAAATGCGGTATATTGTTACATCTTCAACATTGTTAAAAAGCACGCAAGTAAATTTTCCTCTCATGCAGCCTGGAATATTTATACCTCGTATGTAACTCTGTTAATGCAACGTTCACAATTTTTTTGAAAAGGTTATGCAGTATTCATTCAACGCTAGAATGTGAATTTTAAAAAAAAACTCGAGTGAAAAGCTAACGGAGCCAAAACCAAAAATCCCGGAAAAGTGGGCATCCGCTTTTCGGGTTGGATACCGAAAGGAATACCAGAATACAGAGCGTCTTATGTACTAAAAAAAGGTGGGTAAGAGATTCGTAGCTTTTGTAACACTAATTATTGGCACATGGTTACAAGAAAGGCCAATTTAGAAAGCTTGGAAGTCTGTTCTCTCAGCAAAAACAGAAAACTTAGTTTTCATGAACCGCTGCATTATTCTAAATGGCCGCAATTAGGCGAAAAACACCAGCTACCACATTATTCCGGATTACAAATTTCTCACTATGTGAACGTTCATAAAGAGCCAAGGGTGAAATACCAGAGAATAGAAAGAAACAATAAAGTACTCTAGGATTACCTATAGCAAAGATAATGTTAATTAGAGGCACAATTTTAACAAAATTTGATTAGCTCAATTAGTTTCGGAACCAATCACACATTGTAACGGCAACTCAAGTTAGTACGGCATAAAAACAATTTGATAGTTTTACTGTTGTTGAAAAGGCTTCAGATTAGATTAAATTATCTTTACTAGCTACAACTTGAGTATTCCAAGTGAAATTACAATTTCGTTTTAAACTTTCAACTTTCTATAATTTTCCGTAAACATCCTGTATTATAAAAACAAACCTTACCTTTTAAGGCCTTTGACCGTCATTTGTTAAAATATAGTCACCGTTTTCCCTGTTTGTAATCGGTAGACTGAATATAACAACTGAAACTTTTTTATTCGATTTACCAGTATTGCTAGACACTACGTGCTAAAGAATTCCTTTGATATTTCACAAAATATTTCTTTCACTAATTGTATTGATACTTGACTAAATCATTTAGCATCAATATAGCGCACGCTTAGCATGGCCAGACACGTTTGTAATGAAAATTTCAGTTTCTATTAGAATTTAGCTTTAGTTAATGGTCAAGAAAACAGCTAATTGTTTTTGCTTAATGTGATGTGTGTAAAACTATTGTTTCTGGAACTTGCATAAATAGCAATTTCAACCAACTCAGTGTTTCACTACAAAGCTCTATAAATGACGCTCCCATTAACAATCGTGAGCAAATTACAATTGCACCAGCACCTGAATCTCATTAAAGTTAATTTTGGGTAATATATGACATGCTGAAGATGTGCAAGTTTGTTTTCACAACAGCAAGAGATAACTCAGCTTTTAATTGTAATCATAAAAAAATTGATAAGTTCCTATCAATGAAAGTATATCAGCAAGCAAAGTACGCAAGAAAATCTTTAAAGTAGAGCTTAACATATTGCTGGCACTGGCTTTATTGCTTTGCAAATCATTACTCGCTTTAATCCTTTGATCAGTACTATAAAAGATAAAAATGCACTAGACGTCGAACTTATTAGCTTCATTGTCAAAAAACCATGAAAAAATATACATGGGTATTACTGCAAGGATTTGCCATTTTTTGGTTGTAATTTCCGTGACTTCAGCAGAGTTTGATTAAACGTTTTTTCAATCATGTGATAAGTTGAAACAAATAAACACAAATTATATGATCTTGAGTGGTTATCTTTTAAATGATTACTTGTGTATTAGTCAAATTTTTGTTCCCAAAAACTCAATCATAATTGAAATAAGCAAGTTTCTCTTTTTGAAATATTCTTCTTCAGATTAGTAAAAATAAAAACTAAAAACGAAAGACTTTAAAAGATCTCTTTATTGGCAATATTTTAACCCATAGAATAAAAGGATATTTTTCAAGAGTACCATCGTATAAAATTGCCGGTTGCGTTCATTTCTTGAGTTGTTAAGATGTCTTGAGGTCTTTATTTTATGGATTAGTGGACAATCAATTTGTTTTTTACGACTTTTTTTTCGACTTTTTTTTAGCATTGTCTTGAATGCTAAAAAATACTTGAATAATAACAAATTTAAGACTAGAATATACTTCATTATAGAAAAGATTTTAATCAGAATGTTAAAAAAAACTATCCTACAGCTTTATTTCACCTCAATTTATTATACAATATAAATGAAAAAAACAATGTCATTATGTAACTTTTGTTTACTCTCCTTAAATGGTAAAAAGTAGTTTCAGCTCGATGTGAAGGGAATCGGCATTGCTTGTTAGGAAAAGAGGAAATCACTGCTAATTTTGATAATTTAGCGATAATAGTTGGTAAAAAAATGTTAGCCGTTAGATGTATTATATAACAGATAGAGTTATATTTGCCTTTCAGTCTCAAATCCTTTTTTTATGTTGGTAATTATTCAATTTCAAATAAAGGTTTGTTGTGAACTTTTTTAGCTCAGGTGGCATTCCTTGGTATACGGAGTTGATTTGCTTTTTCTTAACAGAAATAGTAGTTACAAAGTTACACTAAGTTTTTTCAAGAACATTCAAATGGCATGGGAGAAAGCCCAAGGTAGGGTTCAGACTCTTTATCAAATGCCTTTACATTATTTATCGCAAACGCCCATGTCACTTTCTTCACAAAACCAAGTACTTTAGTAAATAATAGGCGCTTAAATACGTGTATTTGGTTTAGTAGTAAGTTCTTTTTTGTCTATTTATCAGATAAGAGAAAAAAACGCCTAAGTTTTACTATGTTAGATCTTTATTTCAGCTGGGTTTTAGAAGGCCATCAGCTAATGCACAGTATGAAACATATTGGCCGCCCTATAAATTTATAGCAAGCTACACTAGCAGAGTCAAAGTGATTTAGTGCTGGTAACTCCCTTATCTTTGCTTAGCTACTACTTAGCGTGAACTTTGAGGGTAATTTCTGTGCACTAATAGATTTAGTAATATATATGGTTACTTAATATAAGAATTTGATTGTGCGTTGTGAGGCATATATTGGTATTTATTCAATTCAAATATAATTGTTTCTGAGTATCTATCGTGTAAATTTAACATAATAAGCTTCCTAATGAAATAAGTTATTTATGTTAAAATAATGAGAAAAGATACTAAGCATACTAACAATATTAACTTTAAAAAGAAATGCTTGCAGATATATTGCAAGACAATAACGCTTATCATCATTAATTAAATGATCTAGAATCCAATATAATGTGACGTTTTCCACATTTTATTCTATACTAATTTATAAAAACTTTATATTCAAGCAAACCATATCGTTATTACCGCTAATAGGAATTTTTAGTAAAAGTGACTTCACTTTAAAAGAAAAAACTTTCCTCGTTGAACTTGACTAAATGTTTTATATAAGTTATTTAAATTTATAAAGTAACCTTTTTTATGTTATATATACTGTATTTATCAATATACTATGGAATTATATTTATGATTGATTGTTTATTAGGCTTCAATGATAATAATAAGTTTTGATAAGTATAACCACAGCTAGGGTAAAACGGCTCTACAATTATAATATCAAAAGGGAAGTTAGTGTAGTGGTTAGCATACCACCCTTCCAAGGTGGTGTCATGGGTTCAAATCCCGTACTTCTCATTTTTAAGTTTTTTTTTTTTTGATGAATTTTCTTTATTAGACAATAGTAATACATTGCATTGATTTATCATAATCTACTTATTTCAAATTCAAGACAACATATTACCCATCAGTGAATTTCTAGTTCTGGATTAATAGTAATTTTTAAAACTTCAAATTATCTATGGTCTAACAGCCAATTTACAAAATTGAATGATTATGGAGGAACAATCTCAATGTATTTGATTCATCATAAAAACATCAACTTTTTTTTTCAGTTTTTGTTTATTCTTTTGAAGCTGAACATGTAGCTTATAAGCACAATCAAAACTTTAACTTGTTAGAATAGAGCATAGATAGTTTTGCCTTTCAACACTTAATTAGACGTTGTATTGTAATAAAGATAATTGTCTCCATTACTGGGATCATATAACAGTAAATCAAAACTCGTAGAGTCAATTTTGCTGACTCGACACTACTGAAAATTTTAACCGTTTATGGTTTTTAAAAGGTTGTATCGCTAAAAAAATTACATTTTTCCGCAAACAGTTTTGATAGTACTTCGTTGGGCGCTTGGTTTGTCCACTTTATGGTAATTTATGAAGCGATGAATTAGTTGAAACTAATTGGAATTTTAGGCGACCTGATTTTGCTCAGAGATAAAAATTTATGGCAGTTTTCGTGCTCCAAACGACAAGCTAATCAATTTTTTTTGTTTGTACGTTAAATTACGTTAAACCAGCTTGGACTAACAAATAACTTTACCTTTTTCAATTTAGCTTGAGAAGTGATTTTTTAGATCAGATTCAATGTTTATAATAAGTGTTGATAGTTTCAGTCAATAATAATAAAAAGTCAAGAATTTCTTGCTGAAGTCTTGAGAAAGTTCTTAGTCGTGCAATTTTTAAGTTTTAGTTGTGCCTTAATGAAAAAAGATTGCCTTGAACAAGGTCCATATAGAAGGTGAGAATAAACTGCTTCTAAGCAGTAGCAACGCAAATAGTTGCTGGTGTACTTTAACGAGTCAAGGGTCTTGCGGCGGTTTTCAATTATTGAGCTTCTCGCCTAATATTTAGGTGCAGTAATAGCTCCAAAAAGGCTTATGCAAGTAGCTGTAAAATATGCAGTGAC
This sequence comes from Saturnispora zaruensis, assembly GCA_003705435.2. NCBI lineage: Eukaryota > Fungi > Ascomycota > Pichiomycetes > Pichiales > Pichiaceae > Saturnispora > Saturnispora zaruensis. Next base: position 115,515 of record PPIM02000017.1, on the reverse strand, counting down.
AATTAAATATACGCAAGACCAATCGTTTAAGCTTTGTTTTACAATATAATAAGGAATTGACCAGCAATAGTTTATCTATAGCTTAATGTATGAACTCCTCTTATAGTCAAATAATTATAAATATGGTTGTGTAAAAATAAAAGAATATGTAAAAGTTGTCAATTATGATCCCAAAGATTTGATTCATACTAAGCAATACTACACACATTTTATTTAAGAGAGTATGCAAAGAAATAATTGATGCAAAATAGGCTAACAGTCCAATACAAAGTTCCGTGTTAGCGTATATTTTGTGACTGAGAGACCGAATGCATTACAAAAGTTATATGTCATTCGTAAGACAAAGCTTTTAAAATTGAACCAAGCCTTTTACAGATAATGCTTAATATATGATTTCTGTGAATACTTTCTTTAGAAAGCAACTTGTGAATGAGACTAATGGTGACTACAATATGTACATTGGATGCTCTTGCTAGAATGGTTTTGAAAATCAGTCACAGATGAAACGAGAATTGTTGTTAATTGTAAGTAGATAATAGTACTCGTTATCTTTCAACCAACATTTTGTCAGCAAAATTAGTATAGTTTTGATTGAGGTTACAAGTTAGTGTATTTGCAGTTTAAAAGTTAACCCATTTAGTTGCACAACTAAGCTTGGGGTTTCCTGATAGCAAAAGTAACTTTGAATGTTGCTTGTACAACAGTGCATTTTACCAAAGTGCGTGATGTCATTATACACTTTTATGCGTTTTAGTTTTCTCTTTTTTGTTATGAAGCAAGACTCACATGTGTTTGGCGGCTATTTTGAAGCTACTGAGCGTTATTATTTAACATGTACACTCTGTTGAGGTTTAATTAGGCCATCTAAAATGCTTTCCCACGCTAAGTCACTGACAATTCCTTTGGATGAAAAGTATCATAGAATGCAGTTGCCATCCTAACAACGATAAATATTATTGTTCTTAAGGTGACTTAAATATGACATGGAAATTTATAATTTATAATTTATAAATACAAGCCTATATATGTGCTTAATGGATAGAAACATTTTGATAAAAAGTTGAGAAAGTTGGGTTAAAAGCAAAGGTAAGGCCATGATTACGTTTGAACGATATTCAAACATAATATCATATAAGTGGTATACATAAATTTTAACTAAAAGTCGATAAGACACTTAACATCACTAACGACTCTGAAATAAAGTGCCAATTTTACATAATAAAAATTCATATAAAAGGGAGAATTTATCTCCCCCGCAATTTTATTTAATAATCTTATTATCAATTGTGTTTAAGCTGATTGAAATTGTTAAGATGTCAGCGTTAGACAAGGTTAAAAACAACGATATCAATAGAGTGGCATCGCTCCATTCAATTTACCAAACTACATCTTCGCAACATGGGTCTCATGCAACATTACAGTCGTTGGACAAACACGATGTTGTGTTCACGCCTAATCAGGGCCTGTTGTTGAAGAAGAAGACCACAAATGTAAACAACGTGCATGGAAACAGCGAAGAACAGGACTATGATCATGATGATCATCACGAAGAAGAAGATTACGAATACAATGACGAGGATGGGTTGCAATTTAACTGGCAAACAGTTGTTTCTACAAATAACGACGTATCTCTACCAGGGAACGTTAACAAATAGGAAGTTTGTGAGTTAAATATCATTGGTCATTTGATGATCAGAGAGTGATGTATTAGAGGTATATAGGTTATAATGTTTTTTCTTTCTTCTTTTTATCAAGTAAAGCAGTACAATATAATGACAGGAATGAAATTAAACTATATACATTAACCATAGAAAATGGAAAGGAATAAAAACATGAACTTAGTTCTGAAATCTTGATACTGATTATCCTACTTTCTGGCAGCACCTCTTGGTCTGTCTTTAAATTTGTTCTTATTTTGGTGTTTGCCGGTTCTGGTCTTAAAACCACCCTTTGCAAGAACACCCCATGGAGACATCGAAGGCTTATTGGACTTGGATTTACCTCTACCACCACCCATTGGGTGATCGCATGTATTCATAGCCACACCTCTAACGGTTGGTCTGATACCCTTGAGTCTGTTTCTACCTGCTTTACCGAGAGATTCGTTGTGATGTGCGGCGTTGGAAGTGACACCCAAGGTGGCACAAGCTTCGATTGAGATGTAACGCTGTTCCCCAGACTGCAATTGGACAATGGCTTTGCCAGTTTCAGGCAATTTAGACACGATTCTGCCAAACGAACCTGCAGCACGACAGTACTTGGCAGGACCAATTTTGTGTTCACCGACGTTGTGGACAATGGTACCGACTGGGATCATGGAGATTGGCAAACAGTTACCCTTTCTTGAAATCTTGACACTTAGAAGAGCTGGATCGATGACACCACCCATTTCCTTGATGAATCTCTTTGGAATCCCATTTCTGAACGACTCCACTTCGTCTCCCTCTCTGAGGCCCTCGCAGGCAATGATATATGATCTCAGTTCAGGCTGGTCCTTTTTATAGATGAGGGCAATATGTGCAGTTCTGTTTGGGTCGTATTCGATTCTCTCGACAATGTGAGGACCTGCTTCCTTTCTCTCGTAGTCAATGATCCGGATTCTTCTCTGCACACCACCACCCTGGTGTCTCACCACAATTCTTCCGGTGTTGTTTCTACCTGCCTTGGCCACCTTGGTCACTGTCAACGGCTTATAAGGCTTGCCCTTCCACAGATATGGGTATAGAGGCTTTCTCCACCATCTCAACCCGGGTGACGTTGGTTTCAGCTTCTTCATCAGCACCTTTTCCTTCGATAGCTGGAACTGCCTTGAAGTCAACTCGTCTTGCTTCTCTAAATCTGTCAATTCAATTTCACGTTGACTTATGATTGATCCTTGTATTGACGACCTCGATGGTGCTGGCGTTGTTGATGCGAGTCTAAAGTACCCTGTATTCCATTTATGAGGAACAGTGGTTTTGGATATAGCCCATGTTCTCTTGCACAGCACTGAGAACATTGTTTAGTGTATATAATTACCGACAATACCTTCTACGAACGATATATCTTCTACTATTAAACTACTTCTTTATATAAATTGAGAAATGGAAAAAAATTTCAGTTTGAATAAGGGAGATCTGAGACACAACCAATACGACACCCCGTTGCGCTCCACTTGTGCCAAAAATCCAGCACAACACACAATAAGGGGCTGCCATGTCATTTATGCTAAAAATTTAAGCATAACCGTTACAGTACCCCCGGATTGTGTGTGTTGTGCTGTAAATTTTGACATAAAGCGCACGGTGCACCGGTAACGCGACGGTTATGTTCGACATTTTGGCACAAGTGTCGCGCAACGGGGGTGTCGTAAATGTTGTGCTCAAATTTTGGCCAGATTAAGTTCATTGGATGGAGAGAAAAAAAACTAACCACATATTGGAGGTAGAGAGAAACACCACCTTTTATTAAAAAGAAGATCAATAAAATGGTTGCCAGCGTTCAGTTTGTCAGATCCCTTGCTACCAAGGCCGCAGCTTCAGTCAAGGCACCAGTCCAGCTTTTCGGACTTGACGGTACATACGCTACGGCGCTCTACACCGCAGCAGCAAAGGACTCATCCATTGACAAGACCAATGCATCAGTCGTAAAGCTCGCCGACGCGCTTGCTAAGGACGCCAAGGTGGCATCAGTGTTGGCCAACCCAGCGCTTTCCTTGGGCGCAAGAAAGGAGATTGTTTCCACATTGGCGTCTCAATTGAAGTTGGAACCAGTCACAGTTAACCTACTTGGCGTTCTCGCTGAAAACAACAGATTAGACATCTTCTCCAAGATTGCCAAGCAGTTTGCCGTGTTGAACGACGCTCACAATGGTGTCATTGAAGCCACCGTGGTGTCTGCGAAGGCGCTCGACCCAAAGACGTTAGGTAAGTTGGAAAAGGCCATCTCTGCCTCCAAGTACGTCGGCCAGGGCAAGTCTCTCAAGATCTCCAACGAAGTCAACCCAGACATCCTTGGTGGCTTGATTGTCGAGGTCGGTGACAAGACCGTGGATTTGTCTGTTTCCGCCAAGGTTTCGAAGTTGAACAAGGTTTTGACCGAAGCCATCTAATGACCCCCATATCTTTATTCACCCTTTCCATTTTTTTACAAATGAGTTATTTATTATTTATTAAATATATATATTTATTCTTCTTCCCCTACAATGGGCTCTTGGATGTCTTCTACAGCACCAACCTCTGTTGACCTTTCTACTTGACCGGAAAATTTTTTTCTTCTTTCCACCTTTGTTATTCACTTTCTGTTATTAAGAAAGAAGTGCATGTTGGATAGACTAACCTCCTCCATAAACGGATTAGACGCTTCTAAAAAGAACCAGAAGGATGTCACTTCTTTGTTCTTCCAAACAACTGCAAGAATCCCTTTTGGAACCGTCGTCAAATCTAATTCGTTCCCTTTATTGCATGGAACTCATGCCTTGGAAATCCTCAATCCCAGGCTAGACTCATATTTAGTACCGCCTGTACCATGCCAGTACAATGTTTTAGACGAATCAAGCGCCGTGGCAATAACAACTGGTTTGTTAAGAGCTCTTGCCTGTTGGCTTTCGGATAACGTCAGTTTGAGTAATTCCCTTCTTGCCTATGAACCACTATGCAATCTGCTTGAAAAATACGAAGCAAACGGCAATTTACAGTTCTTGGGTTCCGAGGGTAACTGGAATGACATTGTAGACAGACTACTAGTGGCCGTTATTGGATGTGTTAAATTTGTTTTGAATTGTGGTCTTGCGGGTGTTGTTTATGAAGACGAAGACATCACCACAAGAACTATGGATTTAAATTGGCTATATGAAATTGAAACTCTTGAAATATTGGAAAACATTTCCATTATTCCACAATGGACCAATAACAAACAGATTTTGAACATTCTAGAAATTTTGAAATGCTGGATCAAATTTGAATTCATTCTAGACTTTAAACTAACACCATTCAATGGTTCAATTGAAGTAGCAAACATGCAAAAGCAAATACTTGAAATCATCACCATTTTAAACGATTTGAAATCCATCAGCATTGGCGAACTACCTCCAAACTGTTTTAACACAAATGCATTGAGAAAGTACAACAACTTTTCACCACCAAAACCAGTATCTCAATTGTCATGGGATAATACCATTGTCAATTTATTAGAACTATTTCAAGATACCCACGACGTGTTAGAGCTAAATTCAATGCAGACAATCATTGAATTGCGTGAATGGCTGACTTATCTCAAAAACAAACGTCATAGTCACAACGATGATGAGCTTTTGGCTTTGCACGTCGTTCCTAGAATGATTTTACAGTTGTTTTTCATTAGAGATGATGGAAGTATCTTTGGAAACGAAAATTTCAAAATTGACAATTTACTCTGGGATTGGATGAAGCAAGTCAGCTTATTAAACTCATCTCTTGATATGCACCAAGATGACACTTTCAAAAGCGAAGTCTGCATGTTTGTTGAAAATCTCAAGATGCCATTTAGTCAAGAGTTAACCTCCATATCTCAAAATCCATCAAGACAAAGACAAATAATTTGCAAAAGTGTTTTGTTCTGGGATAAATTTCAAGCAGAATTACCAGACCACGAAGCCGCTTTAAATAAAAAGATACAAGATGTGAGCACTGAAACACAGCAACCGATCATGCCATTGTTATCTTTTATTTACTTTGAAAAATTAGAAAAGATGCTTGAAATTACTCTGAAAAGCATTGAACTTGATCTTTTCAAGGATGTTAGAGAGCTCACTAGTGGGTATTTTGTTTTAGTTTATCAAATAGATCATTTTTTGAATCACTTGGAAAGACTAAAGGGTATCTACCATTATAGAATTGAGCAGTTGAACACATACCCTAAAAAGATCAAAAAGCTAGCCGGTGAAAAGAAAGCAAAGGCTAAAAGGGAATACGAGTTGAAGAAATCACAAGTAAAGGACATTCAGAAGACATTAAACTACTGGGATTTCAAGTATCAGTACTTTAAGATAATAAAATTGATTTCTGAACTGAAGCTCACGTTGCTCCAAGTTTTATGCTCAATGGGGTTCGACGAGTTGAGCGTTCATGCACTAAAAAGGGTGTCGGCAAAGCAGCTGTACCAGTTGCAATGGAAGCCGTTTAACTCCATTGGCGTTCCTGCAATGCCAACGTATGAAGAGCTTGATGGATCGCTCAAGTCATTCAAAGAGACGTTTGAGCTAATTATCAAGGAGGACAAAATCAACAGGATCAATATTCTCGTTCAAGATCACATGAAACAAGTCTCGGCCTTAACTGGCGAGTGCGAGAGCATTCTGGCTAAGTTCATCACCAACGAGCCATTGATGAACCATTTCAAGACTCAACTACAATCATTAAAAAGAACAGCGGTAACCTCACAGCTCGAACTGTCTGCGTCATTGAAAGCGATTGACATCGGCAATCTAGACAAGACAAACTATCAAGTCATCAAGACCAACAACACTTACTTCCCGAGTTTGAAACTTGGCCGCACTAAGTAAGCGGTTCATCATATATATATAGCATTAACGAATACAAAATACCATAAACAAACATGGAATTGCAATCAAAAAAAGGTTATTGGACGGTGGCCACTAACGGGGCATCCGCTAAGGAAGTTTACTGAAACTCACCAATGCTATTGCAATATCTATATGCCTTTTAAATGTAGCTAATCTCTAACCCTGCGGATCACGTGCCTTTGCAGAGGGCTTTTAGCAGTCACACCGACTCCTGGAAATTTTTTGCTATGTCGCTGAAAAGTTTCTAGTAGAAAAAGTGAAAAGTGAAAATTTAACCTGATGGAGTAACAATTATAGAGTTAGCAATTCTCAAATAAACAACAATGCCTCCAAAGTTTGACCCAGCTGCAGTTAGTTACCTTTACTTGAGAGCCGTTGGTGGTGAAGTCGGTGCTTCATCCGCTTTGGCTCCAAAGATTGGTCCTCTTGGTTTATCTCCAAAGAAGGTTGGTGATGATATTGCCAAGGCTACCAAGGATTACAAGGGTATCAAGGTTACCGTTCAATTGAAGATCCAAAACAGACAAGCTGAAGCTTCTGTTGTTCCATCTGCTTCTTCTCTTGTCATTGCTGCTTTGAAGGAAGCTCCAAGAGACAGAAAGAAGGAAAAGAACGTTCCTCACAGCGGTAACGTTTCTCTTGACGAAATCATTGAAATCGCCAGAACCATGAGAGAAAAGTCCTTCGGTAAGAACTTGGCCTCCGTTGCTAAGGAAATCTTAGGTACTGCTCAATCTGTTGGTTGTAGAGTTGACGGTAAGCCTCCTCATGATATCATTGATGCTATTAACGCTGGTGAAATTGACAGTATGTTCCTTTTTTTTATCAATCTCATTCATTTTCATTATACTAACCTCCCTATCTTTCAACAGTCCCAGAAAACTAAGCATCATCAATATTTTGTCTCTACTTTTCTTATGTATAATTTGTTAATAAAGGTTTCTTCTTTGACACTCAATACCTCTACATCCCAATTAACGTTATTATTATAACGTCATGTTTGCTAACACTCTGTTACCAAGTCTTCCCATACTTGGCACCAATTTTAAATGCAAACTAAATTAACTTCTGGCTACTACTCAACTGCTAAATTTATTTTCATACATTTAGTGGTTCCTTTTTATCGCCAAACATCCCCTTATCTTGTAGTTTCTAATCTTGTAGATGTTGCCTATAACTATCCTGTCATTTTGTAAAAATCCATGTATTGCTGCTGAGTAAAGTGCACTGCCTTGATTTTAAACTTCTTTAAAGTATCTTTTGGTTCTACTTATAGAGCAAAAGGTAAACATGTTTCTTTCCAGTGTGTATAGGAAGACAACATGGTTACGTGCGATGAGATCTTTGTACATGCACTGACGAGCATTAAGTCGCTAACGGTCCTTTCAAACAACAGCAGCGACGTCTCGAGACCGCCATTAGAGGTGAGAGTTGAGCTTTATGGCATCTACAAACAAGCAACAGAGGGAGATGTAAACATCAGTGAGCCCAATCCGACAGTGGACTATGTGAGCTACACCAAGTGGAAGTCATGGAAGTCTAACGAGGGTACTTCTGTAAACGAGTCAAAGAGGAGGTACGTAAAAAGACTCATTTTGTTACTTAACAGCTATGGTGATGATAACGCCAAAGTTGTGGAATTGAGGCATTCTTTGCAAAGTTACTGGGACCAGTTCACAAGCAAGGGAGCTAAGTATGGATCACTGGGTATCAATAGGCGTAGTCCCACCTTTGCAAGCTCACCGCAAATCCTCAGATCACACTCTCCGGCCGCTTCAATGTACAGAATTGCGTCTAGCGGTGTCAATAGGCCAAGTTCGAGGCTCGCAGGCTCACGAACAGGCAGTTTAAGCGGAGCCACGCTAAATGACATCAGTTTGGACGAGCCACACACTGGTATGAGCTCGTACTCAGATATCAGTCAGGCCGACGAATTTACCAAGTGGAGAAATGATATAAACTCAACTTTGACGAACATTAGAAAAGAACTAGCAATAATAAACACCGGCAAAAAGGAAGATAAGAGCAAGGGACGAGGCATGTGGGTTTTGAGCAAGCTTGGCATGTTTTTAAACCTCGTAAAAAGGCTAGGATCCAAAATTTGGGAATTGTATGCCAACTACAACATGATCCGGACACTTTTCATTGTTATAGGGGTCAGCATTCTACAAAAGAGCACTCTTTACCAAAGAAACATGGATAAGCTACAGCTGCTGATCTTCAAATTAAAGAATTCTATTGCTGGTTAAAGTGAAAGTCCGATACAGAGCTGAAAAAAAGTTTAGTGGAGATTAAGTCGGAAATTAAAAAATTTGAAATTACTAATCAATATGGTTTTCTTCCTCTAATTGACTGCAAAAAGGTAGCAGAGTATACCAACAAATGTCGATGGAAGTAAAGGAGAAGCCAATTAACAAGCCAGGACGCAAGCCGCTTACGCAGGAGCCTAAGAATAAGAGGACAGCGCAAAACAGAGCTGCGCAAAGAGCTTTTCGGGAACGAAAGGAGAAGAAGATGCAAGAACTAGAAGACAGAGTTCAGTTGCTTGAAGATGAAAAGACACAGATAGCCAGCGAATCTGAACTACTTCGAATGCAAGTGCACTCATTAATGAACAAGTTAAGCAAATACGAGAACCACGGTTCAACTGGATCTTCAGAATCATCTCCCACCTATTTCAAGCAAGAAAGTGTATCAAGTGCTTCGTCAGTGGATAGCTGGGCCAAGAATTTGACTCCGGTGAAGGAAGATTTCAATGAAGAGGTTTTCTGCAAGACACTGAATCAAGCTTGTGGCAGTAAGGAGTGTCCGTTACCACAGTCGATGAGTGCACCAAGTTCAGTTTCCAATACAAGCGAAGGCGTATCAAGTCCCTTGATTTTTATTAACGAATTGAACAATGATACAAAGCCTGTTGACCAAGTGGACAGTTCTATAAAGATTAACGACCAGGATGATAGTAATGAAATGGGATTTTTATTTGATCAGGGTAATACGATGATGTTTGAAAACATCCAAGACACTGATTTGCTCAATGACTTTCACGTATTAGACGTTGATTTTGATAAAGAAGATATATTTGATGATTTACTGAAACAAGATAACGCTTTACCACCAATGATACCACCTACTAATGACGAAAAGGAAGAAGATAAAGAAGTTGATGATATAATAAAAGAAGTTGTTCCTGATGACACAAATAATCTGATGAAGTGTTCACAAATCTGGGAGAGAATAACATCACATCCAAAGTTTACTGATATTGATATCGATGGACTTTGTGAAGAATTGAAACAAAAGGCAAAGTGCAGTGAACGTGGTGCTGTTTTGAATGGATCAGATGTTGGGAAGGTTCTCAAGACTGCGTTTAAAAATCAATCAGCAAATAGTTTCATGAAAACAGATGATTCAAGTGTTAGTTTTTGGTAAAGATTATAAAAATATATAAATTCTTGTTTTTAATTCCTTTATTCAGTGTTAGTCTTTGCTGACAGCATAACATTTTCCATCAACATGGCAATAGTCATTGGTCCGACCCCTCCTGGAACAGAAGTTAAGTAACCAGCAACGGTTTCAACATCACGAGAGCAGTCACCATATATTTTATAGCCTCTTTTATCACTAGCATCATCAACATAGTTGATACCAACATCAATAACAACTGCACCAGGTTTAATCCAATCAGCTTTGACTAACTCAGGTTTACCGACAGCCGAGATCACAATGTCGCCCATCTTGACAATTTGATCAATATTTTCGGTCTTGGAATGACAGGTTGTGACTGTGCAATCATGTTTTAATAAAAGGGATGACATTGGTCTTCCAACAATGTCACCTCTCCCAATAACAACAGCATGTTTTCCTGGTAGTGTGATACCTGTTGATTGAATTAGTCTCATGCAACCTTCTGGAGTGCAAGGTAAAAACAATGGCTTACCGTGTGCTTTGTTAAGTTCTGCAATATTGAATCTACCAAACCCGTCAACGTCTTTTGTTTCATCAATGAGTTCTAAAATTTCATGATCAATGTGTTGCGGTATTGGCAATTGCACCAATATACCGTTGGTGTTTGACTTGTTCAGCTCTTGTAATTTTGACTTCAAATCTTCAGTGGTTGTTGTTTCAGGTAATTTTATAACATCACAGTTAATGCCAAGTTTACCAGCAGCATTGTTTTTCATTCTAACATAATTTGTTGAGTCTTGCTGATTTCCAACCTGTATAATTGATAATTTAGGTGTCAAGTTCTGTGACTTGATAGTGTCTTTAATTTTGTCTTTGATTTCATTTGCAATGCTTTTTCCGTCAATTAACTTTGCTTTATTATTAATGTTCATTGTTTGATGGAAAGATCTTGCAAAGGTCTTCATCATAATCAATTGGTAAAGTTCTTTAAAAATTCTTTTACAATTTAAGATCTGGAGTCTCAAATGAAAAGTTTTTCCAGATCTTTTTTTCAGTCTATTCTTCAACTCCATATCAGTTGATAAATAGTCAGTATTGAGTTATATGAGTAGCAGAGCTTCAGCGAAGCTTTTGCTATGAGTTGTCATTGAGCTGACTACTCTATACTGCGCTCACACTGAAATTGGAATTCGTCAACTTTACTCATAATTTAATATATGTAACTTATAGCATTTGATAATTCAACCCATTACCGTCCATCTCTTCCGCTATATTGCGAGTGTTTTCTGTCGAGTGGACGCAGTAAATACACTTGCTCAGGTAGTGAATGCCTATTTAGCTTTAGTATGTCAGAAACTTTCTGGGATACGCATACTTTGCAAACAGGAACAAACTACACGCTATATATGTGCATATGAATATTGTAACCAAAACTTTAACCTCTTTTCTCTATACATAAAGTTAATAAATAGTTAAATGAAAATAAATAAATATATTGAATAAAATGATGATATAAAAGAAATAGTTTTCATTATCATAAAGAAACTGTTGTAATCAAAAGTGTTTTTGTTTTATACATGACAAAGGAAATGATCTGTTAATTATCACATTCATTTCTTAGAAAGGTTTTCAACTAGTTCCTTGTATTTCTTGGTGGAGAATGACTTTGGTCTTTCAATAGACATACCTAAACCTCTGTCAATGATCAATTGTGGCAAGACACCAAATGCTCTGGCAACACCGAACAAAACGGTATAGTAAGATTCTTCAGTCAAGCCGTAGTATTGTAAAAGAACACCAGAATGAGAATCAACATTTGGCCATGGGTTCTTAGTCTTACCGTGTTCAGTCAAGACCTTTGGAGCAACTTCGTAAATGTTTGAAACTAACTTGAACATATCGTAGTCTGGCATGTGCTTCAAGGCAAATTCTCTTTGAGCAGTGTATCTTGGATCAGTCTTTCTCAAAACAGCATGACCGTAACCAGGAACAACACGACCAGCGTTCAAAGTTTCCCATAAGTACTTTTCAATCTTCTTCTTGTCAAAGATATCATCACCAAGTTCCTTCTTCATGCCAACTAACCATTCTAAGACTTCTTGGTTAGCTCTACCGTGGAGAGGACCGGCAAGACCATTCATACCAGCGGCAAGTGAAAGGTAAGGAGAAGAAAGTGCTGAACCAACCAAGTGAGTTGTGTGAGCAGAGACGTTACCACCTTCGTGATCGGAGTGAATAGAAAGGTACAATCTCATCAACTCAACGAATTCCTTGTTTTCACCAAAACCTAACAAGTTGGCAAAGTTGTGACCGTAATCGAGACTTGAGTCAACCTTGGCAACCTTACCATCCTTGAAAACATTTCTGTAAATCTTAGCAGCAACGTTTGGCAACTTGGCTAAAAGGTCAATGGAATCTTCATAAGTGTATTTCCAGTATTCCTTCTTGTTGACACCATCAGCGTAAGCCTTGGCAAATTTAGATTCAGATTCCAAGGCGTTGATTGCAATTGAGAATTGTGCCATTGGGTGAAGAGTAGTAGGACAAGTGTCCAAAAGGTCAACAACGTGCTTTGGCAATTCGGATCTAGCAGCAAGTTCCTTTGAGAAGGCCTTAGTTTGAGCTTCAGTTGGAACTTCACCAGTCAACAGCAACCAGAACAAGGCTTCAGGCAATGGTTCGGCACCACCTGGACCCTTTGGCAATTCCTTTTGGATGTCAGGAATGGTCTTGCCTCTAAATCTGATACCCTCAACAGGGTCAAGAACGGAACCTTCCCAGACTAAACCCTTGATACCTCTCATACCACCGTAGGCTTGTTCAAGCAACACTTCGCCAATCACGGTTTTACCGTGATTTTGCTTAAGTTCCTTGACCTCTGCTTGCCATGCAGGAAGCAATTCTGCAAATCTTTCCTTAAGAGTTGGCTCTGCGGTAGAGTAAGCTCTTGCAAACGCCCTTTGGAAGTTTCTAATAGACATCTTTATAAATAATAATAATAATAAAAGTAAATATATAAGCTAGCTCTTTTTTTAAATTAATTTTCACACAAAAATTCACTTATTAATCTAATATTCTAATCTTTAAGCAACGAAAAGGAAAGAATAAACTGATGTTAAATATAAATTAATATATGTATAATCGACTGATTCAAAAAAAGGGTGACTGAATATAATCTGTATAATAACACCTCAACTTTTCGTGGCGGCTATTGAGCTCCTTTTAAATTGGCGTCTAATTTCTAGTCATGATTTTTTTGAGCTTAGTTTCGCATTTCGGGAAAAAACTCAAAATTTTCGGATCCGATAATGGAGATTTGGGAAAAAGGAGGTTTAGATCCACAAAAAACCAGTTTAGAAAGCAGCCATTGATTTGCGTCGAAGAACCTACCATGTCATTTTATTAACAATGTTTCTTTCCTCACTCCGCCTGACTCATCTGTTCAATCTGACCTTCATTGCATTCATTTGCTCACTCGGAAAAGACCAAATAACGCAATGCTCAGCTGGGTCAGATGGGAAAGGACAAATGCAAGTTCATGTCAATTTTTAAATCAGTTCAGAGGTTTAAATTGCCCTTTTCATAGTGCCCTATTTTGCCCTTTTGATTACCTCTTTTGTAAACCTCTCCTCTTACACACACCGCTGAAGCGACAACAATATGCCACGGGTCATCCACCCTCGACCTTTATCAGAGAATCAGTATCCATCTTATTGGGGGACCCACGCCGAGCGCTCAGCGATGTGGCCCCTAATCGCAAATGCTGAAACGGATAATTATTTTTTATCCCACTTTTCCCTTGATCCACAACCACACAAGTGCTTGACAATCACTTCCTGGATGCTCGTAAAATAACATTGTTGTTGTGGACTAGCAACTGCAATCCCGTCTGCTCATACACCTTGGCGGTGATGTCCCGGATTGTCTTCTTGTACTGTTCCTTAAGCCTCTGTTTTAACTTGAGCACCTTTTCAACCTCTGCGTTTGTGTTAGACGGATTCCTTTTCAGCGCAATGGGCCTCTCGTTCAATCTGTCTTGTAGTTGTTGTATTTTGTCCTGCTGGATTTTCACAACCTTTTCCAGTTCAGCTATTCTTTGCTCCATGACTGGAATGAGGTTAGCTTATGCAAGGATTACTATTAGATTGCTGCACTGAGCTATTGCTGTGTGATACTGTAGTACTATTGGTGTATACCTTTAATATGCATTGGATTAACTGTAAATTTTAAAAATTGTAAAAAATTCCGGTGGCGAATTTTAATTTGGTGTATCAACCATTATATATATACAGACATATATATCTACATATATCTACGATCATTCGATAAACATCGAACCCTGTTGTCAATTGATCTGCATACATTAATCACTCACTATTTTCTAAATACTTTCATACTTTTCTCTTTTTCGTCCGTCTATTTTACACAATGTCTTCAATACCAAGAAATTTTAAACTTTTAGAAGAACTAGAAATGGGGGAGAAGGGGCTCGGGTCAGAGTCCTGTTCCTACGGCCTCTCAGACCCAGACGACATATCTATGACCAACTGGAACGCCACCATTCTCGGACCACCAAACTCCAACCACTCAAACAGAATCTACTTCCTAAGCATAACGTGTAACGATAACTACCCAAACGAACCTCCTGTTGTGAAGTTTGTTTCCAAAATCAACCTTCCTTGCGTTGATCAGACTAACGGTAACGTCATCGCTGATAAATTCTCAACTTTAAGTAACTGGAAAAGAACATACTCAATGGAGATCTTGTTGTTGGATCTACGTAAACTAATGGCGTCCCCTCCCAACAAGAAACTAATTCAGCCTAAAGAGGGTGAGGTTTACTAGTATACTCTCTCTCACTCTGCTTGTGTATGTGTTTAGTTATTTATATTTATTATAATAATTTTCCATTTTATCTCTTAAAACCGAATCAGCTTTCAAGAACTCGTCGACGTCCTTTGATTTGAGATCATATTGGTTGTCCAACTGACTAGTAATTTCAATATTGATCTTTTTGATGCTTTGGTCTCTTTTTAGATTATGATTAGGTGTAAGTTTATACCCAACTATTTCCTTACTGTCTCGGAACTTATTGCTGCACCTTAAAAAAACCCTTCTAAATGGTAAACAGTGTATGTTATTACCATCAAATGTACACTGGCTCTGCACTAAGGAGTGCATTTCACATGATGGATCTTTTAATAACCTTCCGAACTTCTCTTCAATTTCTTCTCGTTTATAAACAGGTATCACCGGCGACATTTTCTATATTCCCGGTCCTCCTTTCTATGTCTTTAAATTCTATTACTTTGTATATAAATGTAAATACTGCTAGTATATATACTCTATCTTATATATACACATATCTCTTTCATGCACTTTTATTTTTTCTTCGTCTTCTTCGCTTAGCTCTTCAAAAGGAGGACCAATCCCAATCACTGGGTATTAAACTATTATCAATGGATTGTACACTGTCCGTCCTTCCCTCCTTCTTAACGACTTTGGAGTTCCTATTACATCCTTCGTACTCTTCCCCGTTTTTCAAAAACTCAATGTACTTTTCGTAGCAAACGTTGCACACTTTTGAAGATTTGATAAATATACCTTTGTTAAGATCTGGCCTCTCAAATTGTGCTAGGATATTTAGATTTGCCCTAAAGTTCAAGCACCTAAAGCAAAAGATATCTCCGCAGTGTCTGCAATGATGTTTTCTTTTGAAAATGCTGAATTTCTCCTGGCAGTCAGCACATTCAAAACTACGATAGTCTTGTTTCCAGTGTGAGTGACTTGGCTCGTTGTTGTTTTTGTCAATACTATACAACGTAGACACAGTTGAACTACTGTTGTTATTGTTATTGTTATTGTTATTGTTGTGGCTGTTACCAGCGTCGGTTACATCTTCTCTACCATTAACAATATGTCCTTTACCCTCCTCGTTTGTGACTATGGGCCTTAATATTGGCGGTATGTAATTTTCAACTAGCTTAATAGGTTCATTGATCTGCTTCAAAGGTACTATCTTCTCCGCTTCAATGATCCTCGACGGTGATATACTTGTTGCAGACTTGCTCAAACTGTTCTTTCTCGACTTGTTTAGCTGAAACTCCTTATTCAGTATCTTTGGTGGTGTCAAGTAGTTCATGTTTCTTAGCCCCTTTGTCAAATCATATGAAGCAGGCTTATAGTCACTGAGATCTTCGTCTTCCTTCAAGCTCTCGAGGCCATTGGACGAACTCTTAGTATCTGAACCTCGAGATTTCAATCCGCCGGCAGATCCTCTTGGTGTGGTTACCGTAGTGGTCGTTGCTGCTGTTGAAATGAGGAAACTCGACACCGATGACATCCTCGGTACCCTGATCCTTTCGTCGTAGTCGCAGTTGTTGTCTCCATTAAGAGCATTATTCACACTCTGGAGGTTACTGGTGTTCAAAATGCCTTTGTATTTGGAGTAGATCTTTGCATGTTCTTCGTCCCTTTCTAATGCGTCAATCTGCTGTGGTGGGTAGTTGTTGATAACTGACATCTGAGACGACCTTCTTGAATGCGCTTTTGAATATGGCCTCTTGTGAAAGGAAAGCCTTCGTACGGTATTGTTACTGTCTACATTTGCTGTTCTCGACATAATGAAACAGCACTAGCAATCCTATAAACTCCAACAGAAAGCAAGCTATGCAACAAAAGAACAAATAAGTTATGTTCAATATCGTTTCATTATTATAATAGCTCTTAATCAACAATAATCACGGCGCTTACTTTATCTTATCTAATGGCTTAAAAATATTTTTTGCCAATCTTGGTTCAACGACCCCTTGTTTTAGCATAATAGCAGTCGGAATCCTATTGAAATTACGTCTGTACAAGCACCTGCAATATAGAGCACTAGTTGGTGCATTATTGTTCAGTGTTGGCTTAGTAATCATCAGCTTTGTTATTTTCACTACTTCTCGATGCATACAGAAATGGCATTTTGTGAACTTCAAAAAAAGTGAGCAGTCACACGGTACCGCATTCGCACAGATCTTTCTGTTAGACTAGCAGTGCCATGAAATTGCCTATTTACGTGCTCTGAATTTTGTCTGACTAATTTTGTCTTTTATGCCACTTTTCGATTTGAAAGCGCTTTGGTGTAATTTTACAATGTAGTATCTGAAAACCATACCATGGCTATGTTAAATACTCAGCTAAATGCAAAATCAACTACATTCATCTACATTTTGTGATGTCGTGATACTACGCCAAGTGTAGTCTAGCTGAAAAATTCTTGATTTTTTTTCCACCACTAAAATTAATCAATATTCTATAAGACAAACCAAATTACACCAGACTGTAATAATGCTAATACCGATCTTGGTGACGATCTTGGTGATCATACTCAGTGCAGTGTTGATGTTTAAGAAACAGCTTGTTTCTTCAAAATCAAGGTCTTTCATTATAACAGGTCCAATGTCAGTTGGTAAAACATGCGCTTTTAAACTCCTAACAGGAAAGCAGATCCCTGAATTGACATTGACATCTATAGAACAAAGCGAAGGCGAGCTTGTCATAAACGATGCTCACGACAATACTATTAATGGCGTCACTGTATACGATTTTCCTGGTAATCACAAACTTAAAAATTTACTTATGTTCCCACATTTGAAAGAACATTTGAATGAAACTATTGGTGTTATCTACATTATTGATTCGAGTCAGCTAAGCAATGAAAAAATTAGGGAAATCGCATATGACTTAATTGAACTGTTCAAAATAACAGAAACTAAACCAAACGGTGTGGACCTACTAGTCTTTTGCAACAAATGTGATTTGTTCACCTCAAAAAAGAAGCTGCGTATCAAGGAACTGCTACAGGATGAGATTAAGCAGTTAATCAAACTCGATTCAAAAAATCTCACCAACGTTAATGAAACTAATGACGATTCCTTCATTCACGACAACGCCAACAACTTCCAATTTCAAAATCTTGAGGGTAATGTTACATTTGAAGAGGGAAATCTTTGGAAAGATGCTAAGAGAGCTAATTTGTATGCCTGGCTATTGGAAAAATGTTTTAATTAGATGCGTGATACATATATAGTCCTTAAAATTATGTTATCTACTGTAAAACTTGAATTATTTTGCAATTTGATATCCTACTGCGTTAACAGCGTGAAGCAGTTTTAACTCTGTAAGTTGTGCAAATCTATCCCTTATAATTATCCAATTGGGTGGAAAATAGCACTTAATCCAATTAACTTGAGGAAATTAGCATTAATTGTTAAGCTAGCCTTTGGAAACCCAATTGAAAGTGTTTTAGGAGCTTGAATAGCATTGGGCAGTTAGTATGAACACACAACCAATATTATAAACCAATTACAGTCTCTCAAGGTATTAGCACTTGGCAAATTGTTTCGCCCTTATTACTTCCTAATAATAATAATTTTCTTTCTGGCATTTTAACACAAATTCTTTTTCTTTATCTGATGATGAGAAGATATCTCTTTGATGTAATAATAATCCCAGAACTGCTGAAATTGCAGCAATTCCACAGCCGAAAAATCCAGTATTCGTCCTTTTTCACTTTTTGTTGTACTAGTTGCTCGACTTGATATCCAATTGTGTTTGACGAAAGCTCAATACAGCGGGGAACAAATGAACGTTGCACATAATCTTTTTTTGAATTGTTACATGTACATTGTTAAGGCTTTCAACAAGCCGAATGTTATTGATACGTAGTGCCAGCGTTTCATTCCCGCGGCTATAAATATGCATGAGCATATACGAGGATTTTATGCACTAAAAGTTTCAATAGCTTCCTGTTATTTTGATTAGAGAGCAGTGACATATATGGATACATGAAGATCTATCAGAAGTAAAAATACTGAAAGTTGCTAAGCAGTTTATCTATTTGCAGAGTAAGAGTATGTGTTGCCACCAAATAGCACACTAACGGTTCGCATTAATGCAGAACTTTATGAGCTGTAAGTCGGCAGAATTTTACTTGTTTCATAAAACGTCCAGCAAAAGTGTATCTCAAATTCAAGAGCTATTCTGTAACCTATTTTTTCATCGTTATTCCCATAAAAATATGGAGAGGATCCAAATCGAGCTAGTAGATTTGGAGGAAGGAAGAAGATTACTGGACCTAACAGAAAGAGAAGACAATGTGATCACAGAAGCGCCAGAAGTCCCTAAGAACCAAAACATTAGGAAGCTTTTGGTTGATAGAGGAGATGGAACTTATGTGCATGTGCCAGTGGACGAAAACAACTGTGCTTACGTGAATCTGTCGATAGTAGGCGGCGGAAAAACTCGCATTATTCGCCAAGTACCCTCACCTGGAAAGCAGCCGGTTTCCTGCAACAGCTGCATAATAGCTTTCATGGTTTGTTGCACGGTGATCTTTTGTACCTTAATGATTACATTAACAGTCTTACAAGTAGCAGCTCTAGCTTAGAGTAGAAGAAGTTGATAGTGTGATTTTCATTATTTCTGCTACCCGTTATACGGTTTAAATGAGGATGCCATTGATGTTAGATTCAGAACATTAGTGATAATGCTTCATAATGAATCAATGTTGGAAAGTCTTAAAAGATTCCAGAACTCTTTAAGAATCTCAAAAGGACGTGATTCCTGCTTTTAACTCAGAATAGCATCTCAATTAGTAATTTGGCATTCTAGTACAGATTTAAATTCTGTTAAAAAAATGAGTAAGCTTCAATTTAGTCCTTCAAAATTGACAATAGAACAAATTGTTAACGCTAGGTATTACAATTTATGTATTTTATTTTAACTGCAATTCAACTTGAACATAAAAAGTCATACTAGTATTTAACTAGGCAAAGCTTATGTATAATTACTTGACTAAAAAATATATTCAGGGTAAAATCTTACTTTAGAATGATGATTTATATTTAGCAAAAAAGAAATGCACAACATATCACCATTGGCAAAACTGTGACCCTGACATGTTTACTCATCATTTACAAACAAACGATGTTTGCAAACTATAACGCAGAATGTCTTTAAAATTATTTTAAAGGTACAGATTAATAGTGAATTAGCGTCAAGATAGTTCTATAAATATCTTATCTCAGTAGATAACTTCACAAAAATTCTCAAATGTTTAAAACTGTTTGACGGTGTAGCGTTTGTTGTCCAATCGTACAACATTCCCCAGATCTGCAAATATTTTCTCAGTTACTTTATAAGGGTTGAGTGCAAGAAGCATCAAACAAGCCTCGTTGTAAGTAAATTAAAAGTTAATTTGCTGCTTGGAACTGAGAATGCTGAAAAGCCCACATGCCTATCAATTGACCGAAGATATTCATAATATGAAAAAAATATTATTTAATCGAAGAAAGAACAATCAATTTTTAGGGAAATGTAGTAGTGTGTGTATTCAGCCTGAATTGCAATATTATTAGTGAACTATATCTGTAACCATTTATATGGAAGCAAAACAGCTTATGAGTTTACGTTAAAGAATTAATTTTTCATTACATTCAGTTGTCGGACTATTTCTTGTAAGCAGAGCATAAAAGTTCGACTTCTTAATATATTCCAGTTGTCAAGTGATTTAGTGTTGAATAGTATAATGGTGATATTTATAATTCAAGAAAAATAAAATATTTGCTGAAAATATGTTGCGATTAGTAAATCATGTAACTAATAAGAAAGCTTCTGCCGGTACTGTAATGGTAATCAGATTCAAACAGTAGTTTTCAATTCTAGAAAGTGATACTTTTTCACTAGCAACAATGAGGTTACATTAGGTGAAAAAGGCTCCAATCCTTCAATTTCAGCAATACTACATCTAAATAGTGACTTCGTTATAGGCCAATTGTAACAACAAGACTTAAAACTACTACATTTACTAATGCCATACTGTGCTTGCTACAAGGATTCCTTTTTTTCGGTCGAATGACAACTACCCTATTTATTTGCTCGTTTTACGACTATACGATACTGTTCAAATATAACTCATTTACAGTGTTATTTGCTCACAATTTTAAATTACTCAAACAGTCAAATGCGCTTTAAAACAAGTGTTATCGTCTCCAACTTTTGTTAACGTCACCCAAACTCTTTCAAGGGCATATTGGATCATGAGGATATTAAATTTTTCAGATTTCTCTCTTGATCTACATATCTTAAAAAAGGAGGCTCTTCTTCTAAACCTCTTTAGTCGTGTTCATATCGTTATCTGATGCTGGTATCATTGATAACGCTTATAGGCTTAGGCCTTACATACTTCATTTGGCTTAAACTGTCCCGGCTGTTGATTCGACCGATCCTGTTACCATTAATTCTAAACTTGGATCCGTCAAGTAACATTAGGAGAATCAATAAAAAGCTCAATCAGCTGCAGCTGCAGACAATCAGATACGAGAACCTGTCTCCGTTTGAGACTTTGGACTACACAGCGAGCCATTGGATCATCAACTGGGAATTTGATTTCATATTCAGCAGCTCGATGCAGTTGATCCACCTTTTTGTGTGGAAAAAGCTGGTTTCTTCTTCGGTGATCGATCTCAACTGGCATCTGTGCATCAACGGCATCTCACTAGCCGTGACCTATGTCGTCCCGATGACGGTGATGTGGTTCACGTTTGCCGGCTGGAAATTACCGGTGCTCGAAAAGTGGAGCCTTCTTGGCCTCTATGCAGTGGCCGTCACGCTTACCAGCATTGTGCTGGTGCGCTTCGCTCTTGATGTGGACAACCTTCCCTGGTGGCATTTGCACCTCCTTCTCATCGACTTACTGGGGGTGTGTTCTATAGCCGTTATAAACTTGGCAACGTGTGTCAACGGTGTTCTTAACGCCGTTTGGTACTACAAAAATGACAAGGTCAACATTGCGGCCTCCACCACCAAGAGGATCAAGGACCTTCAGTGCCAGTCACCCATGAACCTAAGCGACATCGAGTCCTGTTGCGACGAACTCAAGTTCGCAAAGGCTGTTAAAGGGTCCCTCTATTATTTTTTAAGAATAATTTACTGGGTTTATTGTATTATCAGGTCGATCATGTGGGTGTTGACGCTCTTTTCCATCTTTTCCATCACTACCACTTCCACCTTGAGGACCCACAAGAGGGACCAGACCAGCGTCAACATCCTCAACTCTCTTGTCGAGCTAGACCCGATATATATCGACGTTGTTGTTTCCCTTATTTCTCTTTGCTCTAATGTTGCCAGTGCTCTACGATTGGCTCACAAGACCAATCACATCGCCGTTATGGCCTTTATTATTGGCGTTTCCACCCTAGTAGCGTTCAACTAATGCTTCCACGGCTCAGCATGGTCTTTGTACAGCAAATAGAAAGCAATCCGAAAAGTCCAACCCAATCGGAGATATCGGCCGTTGAAGAAGTTTATCTTATAAAAAGGTTCAACGTTGCTCCCACCTAATAGAAGCAAAAAAACGTTGTAGTCCTTGTAAAAGGTGAACAACATGATGATGATGCAGTTGTATATCTTGCTTTTGGGCTTGGCGGCGTCCGTGTTCGCTGAGGACCACTACTATAACTGGACTGTCACTGAGATTACCGGTAATCCAGATGGTATGGCCGAGGTCCACGACTTGCTTGCTTGTAATGGTGTCTACCCATGGCCTGACATCCGTGTTAACAAGGGTGACAGAGTCATTCTT
The DNA here is from genome assembly GCA_003705435.2 of Saturnispora zaruensis. Classification (NCBI taxonomy): domain Eukaryota; kingdom Fungi; phylum Ascomycota; class Pichiomycetes; order Pichiales; family Pichiaceae; genus Saturnispora; species Saturnispora zaruensis. The sequence continues at coordinate 92,941 of PPIM02000017.1, read as the reverse complement.
GAGCTTCACAATGGTCTCGACAACGCTAACACGTCTGTCCATTTCCACGGTCTTTTCCAAGAACACTCCAACCAAATGGACGGTGTTCCAAACTTGACCCAATGTGAAATTCCCCCTGGCGCCTTCATGGTGTACAACTTCACTGTGCCTGATCAAGTCGGTTCCTTCTGGTACCACTCTCACTCAAAGGGTCAATATATGGATGGTATGAGAGGTCTTTTCATCATCGAAGACGATGAAAACCCTTACGCAGACCAATTTGACGAAGAAGTCGTTTTGGCAGTTGCTGAATGGTATCACGATAATATCACCACCCTTACTGAATCATTTATGAACCTTTACAACCCAACCGGTGCTGAACCAATTCCTAACTCTCTTTTGTTCAACAACACCATGAACGGTACTTGGTCTGTTCAGCCTGACACCACCTACTACATGAGAATTGTCAACACTGGTGGTTTTGTTTCTCAATATCTTTGGATGGAAGACCACGAATTCACTGTTGTTGCTATCGACGGTATTTACGTTCAGCCAAACAAAACCGAAGTTCTTTACATCACCGTTGCTCAAAGATACGATGTTCTTATTACTACCAAAAACTCCACTGATAAGAACTACGCCTTCATGCAAAAGTTTGATGAAGATATGCTTGATGTTATTCCAGATAATTTAATTTTGAACGTTACCAACACCATTTCTTACGACTCTAATAACGATGCTGTTGAAGAATACGGTGCTGACTACTTGGATTTCCTTGACGACTTCTGGTTAACTCCTTATGAAGACTTGGGAGCCCTCGGTGATTACGACCATCAAATTACTGTTGATGTTGTTATGGATAACTTAGGTAACGGTATCAATTACGCTTTCTTCAACAACTTGACCTATACTGCTCCAAAGGTCCCAACCATTGGTACCGTTTTCTCTGCTCCAGAAGAGTTGCTTGGCAACTCTGAAATTTACGGTGACAACACTTTCCCAGTTGTTCTTCAAAAGGACGAAATCGTTGAAATTGTTTTGAACAATCAAGATACTGGTAAGCATCCTTTCCATTTACACGGTCACATTTTTGAAGTTTACGAAAGAGGTCCAGATTACACTGATGAAGCTGCTCCAGTTGCTTACAACGAGTCTGCTCCTTACACTCCAAGAGACACTCCTGCATGGAGAGATGTTCTTTACGTGAGACCACAATCTTATTTTGTTATTAGATTCAAGGCTTCCAATCCTGGTATTTGGTTTTTCCACTGTCACATTGAATGGCATTTAATTCAAGGTCTTGCCTTAACTTTAATTGAAGACCCTGCTGGTATTAGAGCCAATGAAACTTTGACTGAAAACTGGAAGGACACTTGTCAAGCTCTTGGTAACCCTTACGTTGGTAACGCTGCTAACATCACTGATGACTTCACTGATTTGACTAATGCTAACGTCCAAGTCGCTCCACTTCCAGCTGGTTTCACCGCTAGAGGTATTGTTGCTTTAGTTTTCTCATGTGTTGCTGGTGTACTTGGTTGTGTTGTTATCGCTATTTACGGTATGGCTGACGCTCCACCAAATTTCACCGAAAAGGTTATCCATGAGTTGCACATGAACGAGAGAGAAATGTTTGCTGATGAATTATCTCAATTATCTGCCAATAACTCTGCAAGACCTTCTAATGTTAGATATTCTGACGAAACTCCTTCGGATGATATTGAACTGGATCAAATTAGAGGTGCTGCTGAAGAACCAAAGAAATAATTTTAGCTCTATTTTCCCTATAATTTTACTCGATTAATATAATTTTTCACTTTATCATCTTTTTTTATACTTTTTTGAGTAGCAATGTTAAGATTAGACATTAAACTGTATATACTTATATCATCTCATATTTAAATTATAAACTTTGAAATCTTTTACGCAAAGCGGCATCCCAAATATGCAAAAACAGTCCCCTAACAGGCCTTGTTAACAGAACATTGATTGAATTCATGATAATCCTTTCCTTTACAGCATCATGATGCTTTATGTTTTGTCGTTTCTGAAAACCTGCATGATCATCGTAAACGCTAGGATCAAGTTTTATGCAATCGTTAGTTTCGTCATATTTGACACATGGACCAAGAATGACACCAGCGTAGTTCAAATCAAAGCCTTGAACTGTATAGACAGATCCGACCTCCTCAATTGTATCGCTTCTTTCTGACCATGGCAACTTGGCCTGTGGAGTGAATCTGTCCCATCTTAATTTAAATCCTCCAGTGCTAGTTACAAACCAATCTTTATTTCCAATTCTGTATGGAAAGTCATAGGTCGATAGCATTCTGCATTGACCATATTTCTCATTCATGCGCTTAATCTCTTCATACATCTCCTGGCAGTTATCCCAAACTTTGAAGTCAAATGTAGGAGTAGATTTAGGTAGTGGTAGTAGTCTTTTCTCAACACTTAGAGCTTTAACCCATTCTTGTACTTCGGGGGAAGAATTGTTCATCCTGAACTGTGTCTTCAAATAGTGCACTTTGTATGAACTACTTTGATCTAGATAATGTTGCAATTGAGCACCATCATTTGCACCCCAAAATTGATCACATCTTAAACTTTGCTTTTCATCGTAAACCAGAACAATACATTTACACGATTTCATGATTTCTTCCAAGTGATTGTCCTGCATGAATCTTTTAAAACCGTTTTTACTAGATGCTAGCAAATGTGCTTCGTCGATGATAACAACATCAAATATCTCATTTGTCTTCTGCTGTGAATTGATATGTGATGTAGGCCTGTTAATATCGCTTTTAGCAATATAAGGGAATGAATGGCAAACTCTGTGGTATAACTTCAGCATCTCTGGATGATTAACCAGAAACGTATTCTTTGTGTTAGCAAACGCACTGTTTGGATCCTTACTCAGTCTTTGAATTTCATTGAATAAAGAATTCAAAATCACAGATTTTCCCGTACCAGCGTCACCATCAATAACAAACATTTGTGGTTTCTTTTCCTCTTTGTCATACAAATTAATTGCCTCGATAGCAAACTTCAGTAGTTCATCCCTTAAGTCCACCTGTTCCTCTGATAATTTGACGTTAGCAATCTTATCTTCACTTGAACATCCTTTATACTTCTCTGAATTTACCGACTTCACAGTGACAACGTCACTTTTTCGATTAACAGTCTTCTTAGGAGCTCTATTGGTGATTCCCGGCATCTTTGCTAAAGAAGATAGTTGCATAAATGGTCAAGATCTTAACACCGCTAATAAATTTTCTTAAATTGTAGACCTCAGAGTACACCTTAGTTAGCAAATCAACTGGGAAAACAACACAAAAATGTTTTCACATAAGCCTTTTACTAGCCAAGCATCCTGTCACTTCATCAGACTCACCTCTTATAACTTGCTTTAACACTTGGCTTATAAGCAACATTCGTGGCGCATGAACATCGTGGCGCATGAACGCGTCAAAATTTCAGCATTTTCAACTGAGGTCAGAAAAACCTCATATAGTGTATATCTTTAAGGTGACAGCTCTTGATTTTAGCTGACAAGAAGGGCACAGATAGGAGAAATCGGCTCTCTTCAGTGGAAGAATGGATGACAACAAAACCGAGGTTAAAAATGCCATGTCTATTTTGATGCGACGGAAGGAAACTGCAAAGCTAGACGACAATAACACCTTGGATTCAAGCGTTAGGCTTGCAAGGCAGCCCAGCAACCCCTTGACACATCTCCTCAATGGATACAGCAAGACAAAGGAGGAAATGTTTGATGTGGTAGGATTTAAAGACCGTGTGGCAACAACACTGGTGACCAATGCTAAAACGGACCCCAGAGTGTTATTAAATGGGGGTAAATTTGTTTCTAAATCAAGTGCTCAGCAATCCATGATGGTTAAAATTAAAGTTCCAAATCTGAAAGAACAGGACATAGAAAAGGAGCTGAAAGTTACACTGAAAGTTGATAAGTTCAAACTACTTGAAATTACTAAACCCAAACCCAAAGTCAAGGCAAATAAGTCCTCGCATCCATTTTTCAAAGCAATTGCATCAAAACTTGAAACTTCAAACTCGTTAAAAGTCCAAAAAGAACAAAGAAAGGAATTAAAACATCAATTAATAAAAGATCCGGCTCTTAATAGACATCAGTTCATTAATAGATCCTTAACTAGTGAGGAATCCCAGGATCTGCATCAGTTGTATACGTTGTTCAATGGATTGTCATTAAATCATAAGGCCAGAAAAGGCATCGATGAAATATATCATTCAAATGATAATGAATTGGTACGCTTCTACGCTAATTTGGAACCCAATAATGAAACCACCGAGCCAATATACAACTCTCTGTCAATGAACGAGGATGTGCATACTTTGAGAAATTTGAGATATCATAATTTGAAAGATCCACGGTTCAAACGAATAAACGGAATAGAGGTATCCAACTCTGCGTTATGGTGTGACGCTTATAAACCGCTGAAAAGTAATCAACTTCTACAAACACTAGCTATTACAAAGGAATTACATCAGTGGATTAAGGAATCATTGACTAAATTGAGAAAAGTCGACAAGCAAAAAAGAATAGAACGTTTGAAAAACAAAAAAAAGAAGCCTTTTAACCCTCTAGATGATTTTATAGTGCTAGATGAGTTTTTAGTTGATGACTCTGAAGATTTAGAGTCAAATTTTGTTCCCTCTCTTATCATCGAAGGACCCACTGGATGCGGTAAAACAAGTGCTGTTCATGCAATTATTACAGAACATCACGGGGGGCATGTTTTTGAGCTCAATTCATCACAATCAAGAGCAAAAAAAGACATAGAATTTCATTTGAGGCAAATTGGTACCACATCCATGGTTGGCAATGATGAGAATACAGTTATTTTGTTTGATGACGTTGAGTTGATTGATGAAAACGAAACCGACAAAGATTTTTGGAGTGGTGTCTTGGAGTTGTTATCATATTCTTATAGGCCAATCATTTTCACAACAAGTGACCTTTCTAAAATACCAAAAAATATAGTGAAAGAATCAGCTGTATACAAATTTTTCAATCCAATACATAAAAAGCACATGGAATATTTAGATTTGATAGCAACAGAGCAAAATATGGTACTTGATCCATCCATATTGATATCACTTTGTAAGTTTGATTTGAGGAAATCAATAATGGAATTACAAATGTTATCAAATCATTTCGATTTGAAAAAAGGACCTTTAAAAATAGCATATAATAAAACTTCATCTAGCTCTTCGCCCATAGCAAGTAATACTTCATTAGAGCAACACCTCCTTAAGCTGGAACTGGCTTATTACAATGACTTTAACTCTAGATTTATGAGTTATAAAAGATTTGATGACGATTTAAAGAATTGTATAGAGTTTTATTCTTCCAAGTTGAACAATAATAGGGCTAGGCATAAGTATGATACAAATAGCTATGATGAGTTTATTGAAAAAAGCTCTAACTCATTGTTTATAAAGCTTACAAAATCTGAATTAGCAATGCATGTTCTACCATTTATTAAATCAATGGCTAAAAATGAACATGACAGACTGATAAAGAGAAGAGAATTTGATTCTTTTTACATAAATAATCATGCAGAATACCTGACGGCAGAATTGCCAATTATCCCTCAGTGCAAATTTGCGCTCGATCCAAGAGACATATTTAAAGATATATAGAAAACAAATCTTAGAACGTTAATAAAGATTTGCCACATCTGAAAGCATAAATTATAGAAAGCATTACAAAATAAATGGAAATGTTAACGTAAATATAAAAGGCAAACACTAGTTTTCTTTTGGTTGTAAGGCACAACTCAAATTCCAGCTTCTATCATCTTCCCTATCATTAGTTTGCTTAACTTTCCAGATTTCCAGTAGAATCAATTCTTGAAGTGTTGGTATACCCTTGATATCAAACATATCAATGAATGGTGAATCATCTTTAGTTTGTAAATGTGTTTTCAAATTCTTGATTGTTTCTGACCGAATAAGATCAACACCTTTAGCATTATTTATAGCGCCCAATTCTCCGATGTCCATATATGGTACCTGTAAGGTTTGAATGTCACTAATAACTTTCGTGATCTTGAAGTATTTATCAATATTAATCACCTTTTCGTCAAGAAAAGATTTAGGGTTGTTTCTATAGTTTGGATTACCGTCAACAACAAACGTTAAATCTTGCAAAAATAATGATAGGTATGGAACTGTTGGTAGATCTAGATTCTCTTGTAGATTAGATTTAACAAAATCACGAAGTTTCTCCCTGTAAATATTATAATTTTTGTTAGGATGAATGATCGACGCTAAATATTGAAACAGTTCTCTATATTTCTCTGTAATGCCTTCCCAAATAAATTTGACTCTTGTTATGAGAAAGCTTTGTAAAGAGGTCATAATTGATGTCAATGAATTGAAATTTCTTAGGTATAAACATGAAATTGCAATTTTTAGCCAGCACTTAAAGGCATGAATTCTTTGATCAGGTGTGAGGTTAGGTCTTAAAATGCTTTCAACCACATAGTCACTCAATAAGTTAGTAAATAATATAGATCTTTGAATATTTGGTGATAAATTTAAATGCAATTTTTTAGTGCTAAAATTTTGATTTAGCAGTTCACCAATCTTTATTGAACAAAACATTTTACTTTCAATAAGTGTCAATTGTTTCGCTATTTCTAGCCCGTTAAAATTCAACAAAGATAACTCATCATTCTCAACTTTCCATGATTCTTGAGAAGTACTCCACCACGAAATAATCAAAGTATTTGTATCAACAGGTGTAATTCTTTGAGAACTCTTCTCGTTTGTTTTAAGCCAATGAGATCCTAACATATCTCTATATGACAAAACAATGCCAGTAATTGCACTCATTTGTTTGCCAGTAATTAGATTTGATGAGGAGCTTCCGGAATTTTTAAGTTCCAAATTCAAATTTAAGCTTTTAGAATTCCTGAAATCGAATTCTTCATTATCACTTGAATCAATTTTGTCTAGCTCAAACATCTCTATGTCATCCAAAAATGCGTTATAAGTATCAACTTCTTGCATTAGTGAATTACTATTCAGCATAGTTGACATTCTTGAAGCCTGTTTTCGTTGTAGTTTAGCAGAGACCTTTCTTGGCAACAATTGCTTATCACTATCAATGTTATTGTTAAAATTTAGACTATTCTTATGATGTTCAATAGGTGGATTGCCTATCAATTTTGAGGTAATGACTAGTAGTCGATACCCTTCAACTGGTAAAACTTCCTTTAGTGCTTCATTAAAAAAATTCATTAGGGGCGCTAACAAGATATAATCAGTATCTGGTTTCCAGTAAGATTCAAGCCACATTTGAAAAGTACGTGCTATCAATTGCCTTCTGCTTCTCATTTGCGGTTCTGTTACTGTGCTGCCGAGCTCCTTTCTATAAGAATCATTGATATCAAATCTTGTAATAAGGGCTTCTAGCAAAATTGCACTTGTAGAAAAGATTCTAAACGTTAAAAAGAATGTTGAAATGAAAAAATAATCGGGTAATTTATTTTCATCTGTTAATAAATGAATAAGGGCTTTAAATGATGCACCAAGTAAGTTTTTGCTCTCGCCTCTGACAATTTCCTTTTCAAGATCATAGAGAGCGTCATCTCGCTCAAATTGTGCAACATTTCGCATAAATGGTGAGGAATTATTGTCATCTGTGACTATGTTTGATAAGAAATCCAAGCCATCGTTACTGATGGTCGCATCTGTAGAATTACCTGTTTTAAACATAGAAAATCTTTTTAACGCATTAGTATTGATCGCGTCCGTATTTGAATTGTTTGCATTCTTTTTGAAATCGTCAATTTGTTTACCAACATTTTTGATTTTTAGCAATCCAGATGTGCCTTGCTTTATAAACTCTTGCGGAGATACGGACATTTTAATATAATTAGGATATTTTCTATTGTTTGGTAATTGAAAATCTTCCATGTTGACCATCAAGTTTTTCAAGATACGATAACAAACTGACGAATATTCAATCATTTTACAGCATGACACAACAATAGCACTACCTTCTCTAGAATAGAAGTATTTATTTTGCATTTCCTTTCTTTTTTTAATTGTGCCTTGTCTTCGAGGATCAACTTTGTCGTCAACCAAGTCTCTTTTAGAAATCGAGTGCAAAGAGCTAACATACGAGTTCATGTCGTCCACCAAATTCTTCAACTTTTCACCGCTTATGTCTAAAGACGATAATTGTGCAGCAATTGGTGGATGAGATCTATCCAAATTATTTGCAATTTTCGACCTTGCTGAAGTAACTGTTTCAGGAGTTATGGCCTTAACAAACTTCATGATAAACAAATACTCATTAATGAGTAAGTTAATTTGAGAAACAACAACTCCCATAACAGAAAACCCCTGAATATTATGCTCGATAAGATCTATTCTACCAGATATTAGAGCCAGATAAGAAACCAGTTGATTGTAAATCTCATTGATTCTGTATTTAACAAAAGGTGGACTTTCAAGGTAATTAATATCAATGTGAAAATTCAACTGCTTTGATTTATTTGAAGAAGATTTACTCAATTCGCCGCTTGTAACCTGATACAATTCTTCTTTGACGTCATCGTATTCTAATCCCCAAATGTCCAAAAACACAACTGCTTTTTGTAAAACCTGAAAGGTTAATAGTTGCAAATATTCGATTTTGGCAGTATCAACAGTACCCATATAGTCTTTTGCTTTTGCAATTAATTCAGCCCACCCTCTTAGTAGCTTTTTTCTCATTCTTCTAACAACTGGTTTCTGTTGGACAACTACGCTTGATCTTGATATACAATCAGTGTCAATCAATAGCTTTCTAATACCATCGGTCATACCATTGAAAGATTCCACGTCAAAAGTGTAACCCTTCAATTCTCCATTCATAGATACTGGTTTACTGTGAGGATTCAATAGAAACGCACCAGCATGTTTAAGAAGGAGCTTTAGCGGAATTCTGCTGCCAGCAAGCTCTGAGTAGTTCATCTTTTTCAAATCTCTTGAACTTAAATTTTCAGCTACTGTGGATCTAAAATAGTTCATTGGGACCCAACCCCTTTTTAAAGTAGATAAAAGTGTCACTTCTCCCCAACCTGAATCATCCAGCTTGTAAGTGAATGCCAATTCATTTTCGTCAAATGAAAGACAAATGGCAGAATCATTTTCAGATTCTAAAGTTTGTGCGTTGAAATCATATAATGATGTAACAAATAAAGCAGAAGCGTCATCTTCGTCTATGGTTGATTCATCAAACACAAAATCATTAGTTAGGTCATTATCTTCGTCGCGTACCTTGTCTTGAGTAAAGTTTAAAGGATTGGTATTTCTATTGTTGCTTTTAATACTCAGTTCTCCTGTTTGAGGATTATAGTAATCTTGGTACAGAGAATGATTTCTTACGGACACCTTTCTTTTGGTTTCACTGATACTTGCAGAGCTATTATTGAAAGTAGGAATCACATTAAGGGACTCCACTGTTTGATTTTTGAGAGGCATTTCCGAATAAATACTTGATACTGCACGTCGAACATTACTAACAGTCAACTTGTTCTCTGGTCGCTGTTCAGAGCGTTCAGGAATGGAACTAATGATATTGGAAACACCTGTTGCTCTTTTAACCGCAAACTTTGGCATTTCTGAATACACACTTGATGCTACGCTGGTGATTCTATCGGCAGGCTTAAAGGTAAGGTTATCAGTGGAGTTGGTGATAATGTTGAAATCTTCTTTATTAGAAACAGTATTTTTTATTGAAATAGACGACAGATCCTCAACCAAGTGTGAATTATCCGTATCAAATATTTCATTACCATCGACCTTTGATAGGGAGTCAGTATTAGGAACAATAGGAGTTTTTTCGAATTGCTCTTTATCAAATTCGCTAGCTATGGGGGTAGTAATATCATTAGCTGGAGTGCTTTGTTGTAGAAAAGAAGTGTTAGCCTCGTATATTTCGTCTGCTCTAGACATCTCGCTGTCCAGTAGGGTCTCCGTATTAACCGATGTGTTCAAAATGGAGGTCACTGACTTATTAGAAGCTTCTACTGATGCACGAGCACTTTTGTAAGAATCCCTTAAATCTAACTGTTTAGTGGGAGATGTTGGTCTAGAACTGCTGCTATTTTCAAAAGAGTAATAGCTTTCTGCGTCATTGCTCTGATGCTTACTTTCGAATTCGTTTCTTTCCTCACCTCGGTGCTGAAACTCGCCCTGTGACTGATAGCCTTTGTACTTAACAGGAGAAGTGTTTGCACTCAAGTTCTCCGTCACTGGTATAAAGTTGGTGAAGTCCGAGTGAGTGAGATCCACGTTAGAGCTAAAACTTGGTGCTGTATCTGAGTTTTGGTCTAATTTCGACTTCAAGTATGAAAAATCGTCTCGACTTGCTCTGAAGTTTGCGTTGCTCAGTCTCAACGGGGAAGTGTGCGTCATGCCTGGTGTCTCGCTTGATATGTCAGGTATCTCATACTGTGTAAGAATGTTTCCGGCTCCATTTTTATTTTCTGGCCCAAAGCTGAACTCTTGACTCTTTTCCATCCTCATAAACGCTTTTACCTATGGCAATTCCTTTGCTCTGTGTTAAATGAATGTTTGAAAGGCCTAAGGCTAACGAATGATGCGCTTTTGCTGATGACTACTTAATGCTAAATAACAAACGTTGGATGAAATTCCATTATTTTTTTTTCCCCTGAAAGAAGAAGGGTTCCATTCTACGTGTAAGCCGGTGCTCAGAAGCGATATCTGCAAAGTAGAAAACTAGTCGTAGTTGGATGCTTGTACTAGCTGGACGACGGCATCGCCAAGCTCCGCACACAACTCTGGGGTGGAGGCCTCTGCGTAAACTCTCACTGCGTCTTCGGTACCACTGGCCCTGACAAAAGATCTTCCTTTGGCACCATCAATCGTTTGAACAAGCGTGTCGATTTGCGATTGCATGCCTGCAGGCTCGACAAGCTTGCGCTCGGCATCCGTAGTCTTAAATGCAAACCTGTCTTTGACTAAGACCTTGTAGAGTTTGTTTGGTAAATCACTGTATGACTGATACCACTGCACTGGTCCCTGGTTCAAATAGCACAAGCTGACAAGAACAGCAAGCAAGTCGCTGATGGAATCACCAACAGTCTGATTGATCAAGTCAACTAATAGTAACAGAGTGTCACGTGCAGGACTTTTGTTCAACTGTAGTAATTTGGTAATAAGCTCTGGCGAAAATAAAACAGTGCCATGGCCATTGGCTTCAAAGTAGACACCAACATCAAATTCCAATGCAGCATGGTGAAGATGCTTGACACCGGTCTTTGTACACACGACAGGTAAGCTCAAGTTGGAGGAAATAAAGTTTGTGGATGCGCCGTTGGCATATGCAGTTTGAATGATACCCATGGTAACATCAATGCCTTCCAACTGGGAAACCAACTGGTTAATGAAGCCTGCCAATAGCGTCGCAATTCTGTCACCGTCCAGTAAATGAAAAACGTTGTTCTTAGTGAAATAGAAAACAATTCTGTCGGCATCACCATCAAAAGAGGCACCCAAACTTGAGTTCAAACTCGAGTTTGCTGGCAACTTTTGGTTTGTCTTGACATAATCAGCCCCACAGCTGACATTCAAAGCTTGTGGATCCTTGACGTTATCGTTGACAATTTGAACCTTCCAGTGCTGTTTCAAAAACTCGCTGGACTCAATAAGAGACTTCAATTGCATTGAGCCAACCCCATTGGCACAATCCACGACGATGTCTGGCAAAGCAGAAACGTTGTTTAAAAGCAACACCTTTTCAACGGTGCTGCTCAATTTCAAGAAGTAACCTTCTATAGTTGGCTCCCCAAATTCTCTCTCGTTAAAGCATCTAGTGAGATAGTGTAGTTGAGGAGTGGTGATCTCACCAAAATCATCAAATGTGACAAAATGGGCGAAAGCTGTCAAAGTGCTCTTACAAATGTTAAGCAAATGCAACCCACTTTCCCTAGTATCTCTTCCCAATACAACGTGGGCCTTTGTTCCATTTTTAAGATACTTTTGCAGCAGATTATTGAAGAACTGGCCGACTTTGACAGGTTCGTTGATATTGGCCAATTCAGTGGCAATAGTCTCCCATTCCGGTGCCAGCATCTCGCCCATTGTTTCCACCACCTTGACACCATTATCTTCAGGAGGATTGTGGCTGGCAGTGATCATAACACCAATTGATTGGCCTTCGTGACTGAGAGATCTGAGGATGGCGATCAAAGTAACTTTGAATGCAATTGAATCAAGAAAAGAAGCATGCATTCTAAACCCAGCGGTACCATAAACATATTTGTGATCCTTTGTTGCTGGGTACCTTTCTGCGAGTGTTTCAACAGCAGCCTGAACTTGTGACATCGTTTGTCGATTAAAGAAAAGAGAGATGTTTCCTTGATCCTTTTTTTTCCTCCTATTGTACTTTTAAGTTGATGAACAATTTCAACGCCAAAACCCAAAAGACTTGAAAGAGAGAAAGATATTAAAGAGTTGCAGTATAAATATAAATATAAATATAGTGGAGATATATATCACAGTAACAACCAATAACAACAAATAGAGAGAGAGAAGGAACAAAAACAATGTAGAATTTTTTTAAACATTATTGCCAACAACTAACTTAGCCAAATGGGTGAAGAAAGTTTTGAGTGAGACATCTTCAGTGTGGACAACAGTTTTAGCATCACCACCAAAATTACCCATTTGGCCAGCAGCGTTGCCTTCATCGTTTTCACTTGGATTCAACTTTGAGTAAAGGAATCTTGCTTGAGACTTACCTTCGTCACAGGTGACGTATCTTGGTAGTGGGAACCTGTCAGCAATTAGAGCAGCAGCCTCCTCTTGAGCATTTTCTACCATTTCGTAAACACCTGGATAGTCTTCTCTTGGATAGTTGGCATCCCTCCATTCAGCAGCAATTGAACCAAAATAAATAACGGTATAGAAAAATGCATCTAATAATAAAACAGCATCAGGTTGAACAGAAGCAGAATCCAATAGTACAGGTTCTGGTTCAGAGCCGTCTGCCTTGAATCTCACTAATGTAGGTTGGATCATCACGAGCGAATCTCTGACATCGGTTCTCAAAACCGTGTGATGGTAAAAGGCGGTTTCATCAGGAGAAGTATTGAAAACTTGTAAAAATTGTGATCTTCTTAAATGGTAAATGAATTGAGGTAATAGAGAATATTTGTGACTTAACCTAAAGGAGGATGCATCATTTTTAGAGTAATCACCAAAAACAGAACATAATTTAACAAGTGATTTATCGATCCATCTTAACAAGTCTGAATATTCACCACCGTTTTCTAATTTATGCACAACCATTCTAGCATATAGAACTGCAGCAGCTTCTTGATCGAATGAATTACCCAATTCACCTTTGTTGGTCGTCAATCTATTTAAAGTAGTAACTCTTGTTCTAAAGGTACCATCAGTATGTCTATAAGTTGTCTGGAATTGAATATAAACATCTTCACCAACAGAAAATCTTTGGTCACTGGCACCAACTGTTTGCATTTCAAAAAATATACCATAGGTATGTCTTGGAGAAATTGAGTTCATTTTGAATTGATTAGACAGTCCATCCCCAACTTGAACGTCAGAGACATTTTCACCAGCGGTCTTCAAAGATTGGCAATGACCAATGACACCTGAAACCTTTAATTTACTTGAAGTAAAAACTTCTAACTTACCATCAAAGTAGTTAATTGGGTAACCATTTTCATCTTTGCTAAAAGTAGCCAGGAATGAATTTTTGAAGATGGCAGTTTGGAACGAATCTGTAACGACACAAACACCACCAGTTTTATTACTCAAAGGTCTCATTTCATAAATACCAACTTGATCGTAACAACCAGCAAATATGTCAACACTGAAAGTGGAAGTTGAATTATTATCAAAGAATTTATCACTGGAATCTTTATTGAGACAAACAGCCTTTTGAGCCAATTTTCTATAAAACTTGTCAGCTTCCTTAAAGTGCTTTGCGGTACCCTTTTCGATATCGGAGTGAGATCTCAATGGTTCCTTCAATTCGGTACCGACAATTTGACCTGAGCCAAATGTACAAGCACCGGCGGCGAAGAGAGAAACCTTGGCAGCACATTGAACGTATGAACCTTCAATCAGTGATGAAGCAACATTTAATGCAGTACCAGTGACTCTGACTGCTCTTGACGCATTCTTTACTGGCCATTTGGAAGGTTGGAGTGCGTTAATGGAGTTAATTATGACTTCCCTGGAATCTTCGTTTGATAAAGGTAGTAAAAATCTGTTGATGGTATTTGAAGAGACGTTTGGTGATTTGAACTGGGCATCCCAAGGCTTGACACCATTACCCACGATGCCAAGGTGGCCTTGAATTTCAAGTGAGTTGAGAGGGGAGTTTGCTGAAAAGATGTACTTTTTGGCGCATTCTTTAAACGACAGCTCGTGGACATTGACCACTGAGTCGAACGTGATCAGCCCAATGAAGCAACCTGGTGGGTGGAGGTCGAGAGAAGAGATCAAAGTTTGCTTCAAGGAAACCAAGTCCTCCAAATCCTGGCACAAATCAATGATGTAGATGAACGTTGGCGGAGGCGGTGGCTGGGACCTTTGTAGAATATATTCAATGGTGGAGGATTGAGGTAACAGTTCCAGCGGCACGTTTTCAGCAGAGATCGTTTGGTAACCGGAGGGAAGCTGATTTCTGGTAGTACAGCACGGACAGCTCCATAGTTTGTTGTTGATATCGATCTGCGAGAATATGTTGAGCGCCGCGTGGCACTTTCTACACAGTTGCGGGTCGTAGTTGGCAAGTGGCAAATCTTGTCTAGCTGCCAAAGGAGTGTAGAGAGCTCCAATTGGTGCTGCAATGTTATCTGTTTCGGACCTGGCTACTGGGAACGTGTTCCAATTGAAGCGGATCCCATCAATGTCTTCGATATCGTAGATATCACCCATTCTTTCTGCCGCTGCTCTGAGAACAAACCTTACTGATGGTGTTGACAATGTGGACAACAAAGCGATTTTCACTTTTTCCACTTTGACTGCTAGAGAAAAATTGAGTTTGAGAATTTTTCAGATATACGAATAGCTAAAAAGGAGAATTTGGAGAGCTGGGAGGGAACTTAGAGGCGGGAAAGAAGCAAAAAATAAAGGTTTATAGTACTACATTAATTGCATCAACTTATAACTTCAAAAAAGGATCATTTTTGGCCAAACGGAACAAATAAAAAAAGGCTCATGATGTAGGTTTGTAAAGATGTTCAGATCTTAGTCCAGATATCAGGAACGCTTGCTGGATTGACTAATATTGTGTTTAAACTAAATAGCCTCACCAATATATCTCCTTTTTAGCTGATTTACAATTAACTAATTGATAACACTTTAATCATATATTAAAAACCATATTTAACTCAGTTTCGTTGATCTCGAGATGTTCCTCCTAATTCCAGTGAGCTCACCCTGATACGGTCCCTGCTGTCCCTCGTACACGCCTCTTTGGGACTTCAGCTTCTTCTGTGCACTGGCATACTTGTTTCTCTTCTTCACACGAGCATTCCTGTTCTCCTTCTTCCTGTGCTGCGTAAGCCCCTTGTTTTTAAGTATGTCGTACGAGATCTTTCTCTTGTCGCCAGCTTTGAAGCTCGGTGCAGTAGCAGCTGCTGACGGTTTGGACGTGCTTTTAGGTGCAGGCTTCGAATTTGCCGTTTTGCCTGATTTATGTCGTGTTTTCGACAAGTAGGCTTTCAGTTTGTCTTCTGAATTTTTGAACATGACTTCTGTATTTGATATAAATGGTATAGCAGCCCACAACCCCTCGTTTGGTGGCCTTTAGATGAAGATAAAGGTTTGATTAAAAAGAGAAGAAAAGGAAAAAATTTTCTGAAGAAGCTTAGCAAACAAAATAGGAAGAAAGTGGATAGGAAAGTAGATGAGAGGGGGGGTTTGAGCCAAGTGTTGCGTTTAAATGAAATTGGGCAATTTCTTTAATGGTACAGAAGATAGAAACCAAATTGATTGCTTGAGTAACGATCTTTCACAAAAAAAATGAATTTTGACATATTGATAAAGTATATCAAACACTCATTGAATGCTTAAACTACTCAATATATCAAATCATTAACATTTCTCACCTTCTCTTTTGTTATCTTCTCTTTACTACGTTTTCTTTGTGATTTTCTCTTTTATTTGTTGTTTATCTTCCGATAGACAGCAAACTACAACTTTTCATCATGTCTTCAATTAAAGTGAAGTCGAACAAGGTAGATAAACAAAAGAACATATACAACATTTGGGGCATCATTCGTCTTCCTCGTCGTCTGCATGCTCTAATATGACAACCATATCATGCCACTTTTCACCACCGTGTTCACATTTTGACACTCCTCTGTCAACAAACCCAAACTGGGTGTAGAAGTCGATCAACTGCGGTCTGGCCAAGATCGCCACCGTGTGTGCCACGTCCTGCTGTCCCATCCTTTGCAGGTAGTCTTTCAATAGTAACGTAGCCAATTTGCTTTTCCTGAATTCAGGATCAATCACGATCGAGTGAAGCCCAATTGTGTTACCGGAATCAAAGTGGCCGTTAACCTTCATTGACGCCTCGTCAACCAAAGACGAAATCATCTTCGTCGAAATAATATGACCTATAAGCTTTTCGCTTTTGATGGTGGAGTGTCTTGGATTCGTTTCCACTTTTTCAAATTCCCTTTGAAACAGCCCAATGCAGAGCTCCGGACAAGCTGTGAGTCTGTACTGGATTGTTTCCCTCGAGGCCCTCTCCTCTTCACTGAATCCCCTCTTCTCTAACTCAATCACCGACTTGGCGTCTGCCAATGTTAATGGCCTAATTGCAACGTTTTCAATAACCATCTTTTACTGTAGTCTTCCAATAGTCCGTCCTGTATACAATTTCCACTCGCCAGCGTTTGTATATCCACAAATATCTCAACTTGCTATTACAAATACAATACGATATGAACAGTTTCAGCTAAGAAAAAAAAAAATGGCATTAAGTATGTAAAAGCAGCAAGAAGTAAAACGAAAAAGCTGGATCGAGGCGGTTGGGCCACTGGAGGTGGTGGAAAAGGTGGCAGAGAGCTGTGGATTAGGCTCGGAGGTTGCTGTAGTGAAAAGAGCACAAAAACAGGACTACTAAAGACTCTTTTGAGGTTTTGGTGTAATTGTGGTTTGTAAAGTGAAGTCTGTAAGCTGCTGATATTAGTGGTATCTTGAGAGATGTAACAGCAGGTTAAACGGCTTTAATTGTAAAATTGCTCTGTTAAAAAAGTGGATTGCTACGATAAATTGAACTGTGGGGATCTATTGTTACGTCGGGTGACGGTTTAGTGGTTTATAGTTTATAGTTTAATTCATAATTTAGTTATAGCTTAGTTATAGCTTAGTTATAGCTTAGTTATAGCTTAGTTTATAGTTATAGATTGTAGTCCTTTTTTTCTAGATGAAGGAGCCCAGGCATCATTCAGTATCCTCTTTTTTGAGTACTTCTACAGTGTGGTTTCTGTCAAAAAAGAATAATTGCTGCTGACAATTGAGTTCCTTCTTGAAATTATGCAAGAGTCATTTCAGTTTCAACGTCAACAACGTTGAGTGTAGTCATTTGTATGCTTTGAACTCTTTGGAATTTGAGTGTTTTTAATTATTATCATCAAAGCTAAAATGTTCATACAAGTTTTGTGAAGATGTGTATATAAATAATCGAGCAACAAATTAATGTATTTGGGTAAGCTGCTACTATTTTCATTACTACTATCAACTGAACGAAAATCAATTTACTGCCGTATTTCATCTTTTAATTGCACTAAACAATAAGACTATTACCCACAACTCTTTCAAAATGATTGGTGTATTTGCATATGCAAACAATTTAAAAAGCAACAGCTGTCTCTTTGCTAGTGGCATTCATATCACTGGATAAAGTAACAATCCAAGTATTATTTAAAGAATGTGCTATTCCAATATTGTAACTCTAACCTATTTCTCTACTTTTGCCTCTAGCCTTTGCACCAGTCCTCGCCTTAATTTATTGCACTAATCTTTCACTTAAATTTGTTATAGTGTCCGTTACGTATTATTATTGGTGTACGTGCAACATTAATATTCAATTTTCCAATTTTTTCTGTAACATAAACTAAAGCAAGTATATGCTCTGGCATTAATCATAAACAACTAGCTTTACTCTAGTATATTCTATGCGTAACAGAACTTTTGCTGCACCGACTCCAAACTAAGTAGTAGATTTTTCTTTCTCCAAATTCCTTCATTTTTCACCTAATTTTTAGTTGATTTGCAGTTTGAATAAATATCATCATTTAAACACCCACCACCTTTCTCATTCTTCCACCACTCATCCAATTACCTCTTCTGGCTCCCTATTTCCATCTCCATGTTCATTTCGTTTCTTCAAAATTCCTAAGCACTTTTTTTTCTTCCTGCCTCCACCACCAATTGTAGTGTCAACTAGAGCAAAAGAGGATGCAGTTGCCACTTGAAATACTCGAAACGTCGATTGGCAAGCCACTGAAGGTGGTGATGGGCCAGGGGAAGACGTACGAGGGGACGCTTAAGGGCTTCGACGACTTTGTGAACGTGATTCTCGAATCCAAGGAAGACAAGAGCGAAACGCTGGTTGCAGCTAGACAAGTGTGCTACTTGGTGGTTAGTTAGACTTGTGTATCAGTGTATAATCGAAACTAAAGACAACGTCGGATGATTGTTGATAACGACATCGTTTAGCCCGTTCCAGAGCCACGCTGGCTGGTGCTGGATCACCAACTCAGGTTTGAACTGTTCGAGGTAAAGTCGTTCTATGTGGCTCACGCTGCCTACAAAGCTTGTGAATTCCTCCAAGATTGACACCGACGCCCACAGCTCCAACTTTCGTAGACACCCGATGATGATGGACGTCGTTTCAGCTCCGTTCTCACAGAAAATCAGCGTGTTCTTGCTTGATCCTCCGTTGAGAATGGCATCCAGGGCCTTCTGCACCTGCTCACTGCTGACTCCCACTCCCCGGTTTTTCCCCTTAGACTTCTCGCTCTTCGAGCTGCCCACGTACACCAGCTCAACGCCGTTGTCAGCGCAGAACGCACTGAGAGCGTCGTCTTCTTCTAGTGGATCGTTGTTGGTAACGGCGACGAATCTCTCGATTTTCTTCACTTTCAAGAACTCGTAGTTCACAGGCCTTGGCCAGCTAGCTCTAGAGAGTCCATCGTGTACCAGTGAGTACCTAATGGGCGGTATTAAGGTCATATTTTCAAGCTAACTTCAATTATCACCTTCTTCAACAAGAGAAAGGAACTTCGCTTTTTTTCTCTTACTATTAGACAACGTTCACTTCCTGATCGTCACAGTTAGGTGCTATGGATAAGCAGAAACTTATGGATATGGCTAAGGCCAATATGGACAACTTGCAGGACCAGTGGAATCACCGAGACGAGTATATCACTGAGGTGTCCAAGCAGACAAACAGCCTGCTAGACAATCTAGATAAAGATCTCGAAACAATCGAAAACAGAGCCAAGGACACGCTTAAGGAGGTCACCAGCAGTTTGAGCTCGTGGTGGACCGCTTACACTAAGGAAGAGAACCCAAAGACGCCGGTTCAGGAGCACGCCAGCACCAAAACTGGTGAAAAGACCACAATTAAATACAGCAGCTTCATAACCAACGGTGACTTCAACACCAGAGTCGTGTCAGAGTTACAAACGCTTGAATCGAGCGTTGAACTGTACAAAGACGGTAACAGGGCTTACCAATTGACCGAGCCAGAGGCCCAGGAACTGGAATCACTGAAGTCTCAACCGGATTTGATCTTGCTAGACACTTTGAAAGCATTCAGCGGAGACGAAACGGAATTCTGGAATCTCTACTTCAGTAAGAGGAACGAAATCATCAAGCAGGACGAAACCAGAAAGAAGGTGCTTAAATCAAAGGAAAACGACGACGAAGACGAGGATTTCAACTGGGACGAAGACGAATAAGCTCTTCTCTATAAACTCTTTTACTTATATATATCTACGTATATATATAATATTATTATCATTTCAAGTGTACATCATAGTTCTCTGTATCATTACAAATCTTCACCGGGTCCCATGGCCTCACCTCTCTTCTTTGCTTCTTTACCCAATCTGACTCTGCGTTCAAATTCGGTTTCCTGATAACTCAAATCATCATCACCAGTAAACTGCGGTTTGTTGCCGCCCTTTTGCTCGATCTTTGATGTGTAGAAACGTAACGTTTTCCGACGTCCACGGTGTTCCTCTGCTTCAAGAGAATCTATGTCAGATTTCTTCAGGTGTCTGATCTTACGAACAGATGTGAAGTCTTTACTTTCTTCTTTTTCTTCTTCTTCTTCTTCTTCTTCTTCTTCTTCCTCGCTCGCTTCTTCGTCGTTGTCATCGTCTTCCTCCTCTTGTCCTTCTTTTTCTTCTTCTTCTTCTTCTTCTTCTTCTTCTTCTTCTTCTTCTTCTTCTTCTTGCTCTTCCTTCTCACTTTCAACATCCACATTTTCAACCTTCACATTTCCAAGTTCACTAGCTAGTCTCCACAGCTCCCTTCCTCTGAGGATACCCATCATTACGCTTTCATCTTTCATACTCTCACCATTACTGGCTTTACTCTTTAGCAAACCCAAATAGCACACAATTGTACCCAGGTAACCTCCAAGAACTTTCCTCTTGACAACGCTGATTTCCTCTTCGTCTGCTGCTAGCTCCTCAAATATCACTTTCAGCTGGCTGTATTCCTTCAAAAGCGGTAAGTATTCTGGGTACCTGTTCTTTAGCATTATCAAATCGTCATTGTCGTTGCTACCTTGTTTCTGTTTCTCGATTTCCTTTTCTTGTCCTTCTTCTTTATCTGCACTCTTCCACTCTTCCTCCACTTCTTCGAGCATATAGTCACCCATCTCTAAATCGGCCATGTGCTTTTGCTGCAACCTCAGTGCCTCTGCAACATCTTCTTCTTCACTGGCTGACTCGTTACCATAATAATCACCTTTTCCACCCCACTGATCGTCCTCTTCGTCACCGCTTTCCGCATCCTTGTCCTTGTCAACAAAGTACTCCTCTTCTGAGTCGGAAATTGGACCCTGTAGTTGCTTCAAATATCTCTCCTTGGCACTTTCGATGTTCAAGACCGATTCTTCATCGTCAAGTTGATGGTCTCCTAGACCTTTACTATTCGCCTTTTTTTTGCTCCAGCCGGCCTTTTTTAACAGCACCTCGTCTCTAGCATTGGCAAAGTCATCAATCTCGTCATTCTCCCAGTTTTCAACGTCCATTTCGTAACTTTTCACTTGATTCCCTTATAAAACAAAAATCTTAAAAATTTTTCTTTTAGTTGAAGTTTTAAAATTTTTCAGAGGGAACTTACTGATCTAAGATCCCGTACAAAATACATAAAAGCAGAATTGATGTCGAAGAGATTGGATTCTTTGAACGATTCTAGCGTGGCACAGAGCAGCGGCGCCTCAAAGAAGCCTGCTTTGAAGTTCAAGCCAAAACAGGTGGCCAGAAGATCAGCAGACGAAAGAACTACTGCCCAGATCAAGACCCCGTCTACAAATAAGCTAAGTGCAAAGAAGTCAGCAGGGGGGAAGAAATTCGTCAAGAAGCAAAGAGACAACAATAGTGGTGATGTGGTGGTGTCAGCAGGTCCACTTGCACAGGGAGCTATTTCGCTAGGTGCTTCGAAATATCAAAATACATCGTCCTTTGGCAGTAGTAACAGTATTCAGAGTAATTATATCAAGAAGGAGAATATCAATGAAGGTGACGACGGTACGCTAAGCGTTGATGTCAACAACCCTGCATTGGCTAAGGAACATCTGTTTCCCTTGATTCCTGACAGGCTGAAAACTGAAGAAGATAAGACGTTTGGTACTGATAGCGATCCAAGCAGAGAACAAACTCCTAACTTCGAAAGTGTGGAGGACTCACAGTTGCAAACGGACTACAACTACATTCGGGAGGCACTTGTCAATAGCTCACTAGATGACTCAGAGGACGTCAAAATGGAAGACGAGGACCTCTCGCAGGAACCCAAATTCCTGTTCCTTCAGTTACCTGAAAAGTTACCTGAATTAAACACTATAAATAGCATGAAAGAAGAACCAACAAACGGTGATGATACAACTGAGAACAGCAGTTCGCCGGAAGGTCAAATAGGTGAGTTCCAGATCCACAAAAGCGGTAAAGTGTCTTTGAAAATTGGGAATGTGATTTTCGATATCTCAAGAGGTGGTGAAACTAACTGGGATCAGTCGATTTGGGCTCTAGATTCTGTCAACGAAAACTGTTGGAACCTGGGTGATGTCAAACAGAGAATTGTGGGAACGCCAACTATTTAGCCCTTTTGAAATCTCCCCCCTTTTCTTCCTCTTTTAATTCTAGCTGTTCATTACCTCTTTTCACTGATGATAGTTTAACCTTTTTAACTTTTTTAAAGTACTTCTTTGGGTCTAAATAGAAATGCATTTTGATAGCAACAGCTTTGGCACTTTCAACACTTAATTTATTGTTACTATTGTTACTACATTTGATAACTCCTGCACATTTCTTCACGATAGTCATAATTCTTTCTCCTTTCTCTTTTTCAAATCGCCTTTCTAAGTATCTCTCAAATACAACATCATCTGATATCCAAATGCATGCCATCGCTATTTGGCTCGGTGTGTAAAGCAACATAGCATCACTCATTTGTGCCTCGATCAACCAGTTCCTCGAAACGTCGTAGCACGATCCTAATCGGCCAATATCTAGTTTTGGTAGTGTCCGCTGAATGTCAAGGTAGAATCCGTAAAGTGGCCTGTTGCCATGGTGACAAAGTAACGTAAATTTCATGGCAACTAAGAGGTCCCACTCATATTTCAACACACCCTCAACAGTAACCTTGGGTATTGACTTGCAAAACTGCTCGATTGGTATAAGTTTATCTTCACTTTTGCACGCTAAAAACAAACTAGTGTACATGATCCCCTGGATATCGTATTCCAACGGTGATTTGATCAAAAAAAACCTTGTCATATACGAAATGCACGTCAGTCGAACTTGAAGTGGCAGCTTAAAAAACAACCCTAAATCGTTAGCTTTACCAAGATAGTACTTGACTAGCAAATACTGTTCCTTCACACTCAGTGGCTCAAAATCTTCTGAAATATACTGTTTGATATCTTCGTCTTTTATTTCATTGTTTGTTTCTTTGAACTTTCTCTGTATTTCTACATTCAAATAATTTCTCATACTCTCAAGCTTACCTTCTGTCAAGGTCCAATGCTTGTATTGGCTTGACCGCTGAAACAGATCATCATTTGAAATTCTTTTGACACTTCTTAAGCCATCTTCGTTTTTACCACTTTCACTACCTTCTGGCTGTTCACTACCATTGCTACCTGGTTTATACGATGATGGCGTTGATGCCGGAGTCGACATTGATTCCGTTAGACTCGTCTTCATGACCAATTTGACAATATTTAAAAGAACACCTTGTGCCTAAAGAAGATCAACTTTTTTCTCATTTTACTTCTACAGCTCTCTTCTTCTTGTTCAAGAATAAATAAATGAAGTATTATTATCAATATATAAAATCAACAAACGCTTTGTCAACTTTTGAATGAAACAAAACTTCAATCTCATTTCATCATCAAATAATAAATATAGTAGTATAAATATGAATGGAATAAATAAAAACGCATCACCTTATTGATTTAGTAGCATCAAATTTTTTAAAAGGTAGCAGAGAAAGTTTCAGTAGCAGACTTCAACTTAGCCAATAATTCCTTGGAAAGTTGACCCTTGGTCTTAATTGCTTCTAAAATATCGGAATCGTTAGCCTTCAAGTAAGCTAAGAATTCAGTTTCAAAAGAAGCAATCTTGTCCAATGGTAACTTATCTAAGAAACCGTTAACACCAGCAAAAATAACTGGAACTTGTTCTTCAGCAGACAATGGAGAGAATTGTTTTTGCTTTAACAATTGAGTTAATCTTTCACCTCTAACTAAGGTTTGCTTAGTGGAGGCATCTAAATCAGAACCAAATTGAGCGAAAGCAGCAACTTCTCTGTATTGGGCCAAGAACAATTTCAAAGAACCAGCAACTTGCTTCATAGCCTTAACTTGAGCAGCGGAACCAACTCTAGAAACGGACAAACCAACATTAATGGCTGGTCTAATACCCTTGTAGAATAATTCAGCTTCTAAGAAAATTTGACCATCAGTAATGGAAATAACGTTAGTTGGGATATAAGCAGAGACATCACCACCTTGGGTTTCAATGACTGGTAAAGCAGTTAAAGAACCACCACCGTGAGCATCAGACATCTTAGCAGCTCTTTCTAATAATCTAGAATGTAAGTAGAAAACATCACCAGGGTAAGCTTCTCTACCAGGAGGTCTTCTCAATAACAAAGACAATTGTCTGTAAGCAACGGCTTGTTTAGATAAATCATCATAGATAATCAAAGCGTGCTTACCGTTATCTCTGAACCATTCAGAAATGGCACAAGCAGTGAAAGGAGCCAAGTATTGTAATGGTGCAGCTTCAGAAGCGGTAGCGGCAACAATAATGGTATACTTCATAGCATCATGTTGTTCTAAAGTTTGAACTAATTGAGCAACAGTGGATCTCTTTTGACCAACAGCGACGTAGACACAGTATAATTTCTTAGATTCATCGGCACCATCGTTCCATCTCTTTTGATTCAAGATAGTATCAATGGCAACAGCGGTCTTACCGGTTTGTCTGTCACCAATAATCAATTCTCTTTGACCTCTACCAACTGGGAC
Organism: Saturnispora zaruensis; assembly: GCA_003705435.2. NCBI lineage: Eukaryota > Fungi > Ascomycota > Pichiomycetes > Pichiales > Pichiaceae > Saturnispora > Saturnispora zaruensis. The sequence goes on along the minus strand of PPIM02000017.1, from coordinate 68,139 downwards.
TAAAGCATCAACAGCCTTTAAACCTGTTTGCATTGGTTCAAAGACAGAGGTTCTTGGCAAAATACCTGGAGCCTTTAATTGAGCTCTGGAAGTAGCAACGGCTTCAATAGTACCCTTACCATCAATTGGGTTACCTAAAGCGTCAACAACTCTACCAAGCATAGCTGGACCAACTGGGACATCAACAATCTTACCAGTTCTCTTAACAATTTCACCTTCCTTGACTTCTCTGTCAGAACCGAACAAGACAATACCGACTTGACCTGGTTCCAAGTTCAAGGCCATACCCTTAACACCGGAAGCAAATTCAACTAATTCTTCAGCTTGACAGTTGTTCAAACCGAAAACTCTGGCAATACCATCACTGTAATATAAATAAATTTTGTTAGTAAATAATTCATAGAGTACAGAAATTTATCACTACTCAATTGTGGTTTTATAGGAGTTTCTTTTGAATTTTCCAACTTTTGGGGTGTTCAGTTGAAATCTGCCTCGCCAAATCTGAAACTTGTAACTATTAGCAATAATGAATGACTTGTAATGGTGGTGTTATTGATTTCTTCCATGAAAAAAAGAAAAAAAAAGAGAAAAAAACCACTCAATTGAATGTACTATATCGGACAATACATTTAAAAGCCAACCCAGTAAAACCACAAAATGTAATGTCATTCTTAATGAAAGTATACATACCCAACAGCTAAGACTCTACCAGTTTCATCAAGGTTAGCTTCTTCAGAAACACCTCTGATCTTGGATTCCAAAATAGAGGAAACTTCGGTTGGAGCTGCCTTGGCGGAAGCGTAGGTTCTAGCAGCCAAAGGTCTGACGACTCTTGGAAGTGCGATTGCGTTAGCCTTCAAGACGTGCTTGGCGGCGGCTCTGATGGATCTTGCAGAAAGCATCGTTGTATGTTCTTTAAAAGGAGTTCCAAAAGAGTGGGTAGTCGACGAATACAATTTTCACTTTTGTGCCCTCCATCACAAAGCGCGCGACAAATCAAGCTTCACCACTCAACGTCAATGGTTACGCAGCCCATGCACATCTCGCCATTTGATTGGCCCCACAATCTGCTCAGCTTTAATTTTTAGAGTTCTTGCTGTGCGACAATTTATGATGTTGCGACCCACCGTTTTTTTCAAAATTTGCCCTTCGTTGAAATGGTGCGCAAAACTCAGCGATTGAACACCAGAGAAAGTTGTAATTTGCAGCTATATAATACAAAATAAACCAATATTGGTATGGCGTATGTACGCTATATAGTTTTATACAGCAGTTGATTTGCCGTTCCAACAGCATTGACTGCTCAGTTATCTCTTTTCTTGTGTGTTTAATCATGTTAGAATAAATGAGCATTATCTTTGTTTTTACAATATATTACATTTGCAAAAGCAAAATGACTTGTATCTAAGAACATTAGTCTACAATAGTTTCTACTTTCGATACATACCTGCCATTATACCACCGCTAAGAGCTGACATTTTTTTAGAAAGAAAGAAGTGAAGATGAGCTTATAAAGTGGTCCTCATTTTTAATCTTCGCTTTTATTCATTTTCATGTTGGTTACGTAATCGTCTTTGATATTATAGCTTATATATACTATGAGAGTAGCTGAAATGATTTTAAAACCTAAAATACAAGAAGAGAAGGTGATTTTAAACTACGGGGCTAAACCCAAGCTTCAACCAAAGGTCCCCAAGTATCCTATTGTTCTTTGTCATGGATTTTCAGGTTTCGATGGCCTCATGTATATCCCCACAATAGCATCACTGCCAAAGTTTATCTTGCCAGACTGGATGGAGCAAATAAAAAAGGGTAATCCACATGGTCAGGCAATCAAAAAGGTGATGGATGAAGACAACACAGAGTCTTTGACTTCTTCTATAATACCTGAAAATGGGAAGTTTCTGGTAGAATACTGGAACGGGATCAAAACTCACTTGGAAGCATACCATTGTCAGGTGTTGGTCGCAAAAGTCCCCCCTTTTGCCTCAATTGACACAAGAGCAAAAGCCTTGCATAATTACATCAAATCTCAAATACCCGATCTACGTCAGCATTACAGTTTGCCGCTGGATCAGAAAGTTAAACTAAATTTGATTGCACATTCTATGGGTGGATTAGATGCCAGATTTTTGATTTCACAATATAATGACGAACTCAATGAACACTATCAAATAGTTTCTTTAACAACACTTTCGACGCCGCATCATGGAACAACCGCTGCTGATTTTGCTTTGTCTTTGGTACCTGAGATTTTCATTCAGAAGTTCTTTCCCTCTGTGTTTCAACTTACACCTGAGTACTCAAAAACCTTCAATAAGTTTGTTCTTGATGACCCGAAGGTTAAATACTTTTCTTATGGTGCAGCTTTTACTCCTAATCCCTCTAGCATGTTTTTTCTAACCTGGCATTATGTAAATGATAGAGAAGGTCCCAACGATGGTTTAATCAGTTTGAAAAGTGCTCATTGGGGTAAGTGGATGGGTTATGTACCTGGCATTGATCACGCGGATATGATTAATTGGGTTGGTGTAGGGAAACATTTTCAGACTCTTTTGGGTATCAATGAATATCCCTTTCAAGCAAAATGGATGTACTCCGATATCATTAATAATTTGGCATTAAATGGTTTGTAAAAAGAGACGCTAACTAAATACAAGAAAAAGTTGTGTATGTGCATTGTGTAAAATTATAATAACATTTCATACTCTCGTTGTGATTCAGTGCAGTAACTTTCAATTTTCATAAACATCTCAGGGTATTTCTGTTTGACTTGATTACACTTGCTGACTTCTCCCATGACAAATTTGAACCATTCATTGGCAATATGAACATGCTCAGCATCATTCACCAAGTTAAGCTTGGTGAGTAGTCTATTCCTTTCAATTCTCAATGACATCAACTCATTGTCACTCAACTCACCACCTACTTTGTTTAGCCCAGTGTGGTTTAAAAACTCTGAATAACATTCACCATTGATCTTTGAATATGTTTCATTATTTGTTATCAGGTCTCCAATTTCTTTCAGACTAATAGATCTTTCCATAATACCTCTATGACGAAACTCATTGATGGAACTTATCACATTTCTTTCTCTCCAATAACTATAACCGGTCATGCTACTCATGACTATATTTAACAGAAGAGATACACCCAACATTGTTATCAATACTATGTTAGCATTTAAGAACGTCATTCCAACTTTAACACATGTAACAAACGCTTTAACAATTCTATGAATTATTTTATTGGTTTGAAAATTTAACTTTTCGTAATAAAATATAGAAAACAATTGAAGCGGAATAAAGGTAACTGAATCATTAAAACTCAATTCATCTTTGGTAGCTTCATTACTATCGTATTTAGTAATTGCTCCAAAAGACTTTATGGCATACGCAATTTTTCTCTTTTGTGCCGTGAATCTTTTGACAACTTCAAATAATTTGTTGTCTAGTGCTTCCAACCTGAAAATCATGATTTGTTGCATAACTATCTTATGAAACCAATTTATTGGTGATGCAATTGAATTTATGGAATAATATACTAAAACTCTACAACTTTTTGAGTCTATTGAGGATATTACAAATCTCATTGATATTTTTCTTGCAAAACCAAAAATTAGCTTCAAATTTGGGGTCTCCTGAACAACACTGTAGTATTTATTATTTATCATATTTTCAATCGTTTGTTTACAACAAGGCATTTTAAAAACAGAGTTCCAAACACATCTTGTTAATTTTTGTTTTGAATCACATCTCCACATGCTTTGCCTTGTTGCGGCATCATTATAAATTGAGGATGCCAATGGGAGTGTACATTGTAATAAATAGGAATCATCACCAAACAAAACATGAAATAATGCTTTTGCTGGTAAATTGTATTTTTTGGACCAAACAAGATCCATCAGTTTTCTAACAGAATCAAAATCGGATGGCTGATTATCTCCAATCAAATCATTATTCAAAACTGAGAATGGGTTTGCTGCTGTTAAAACATCATCTTTATCCATGTTGTGTTTAATGTTATTAGTCTTTGATCCAATATTGCATTTATCCTTTAAATACTTAATTGGTTCCTCCTCTTCTTTACGCTCATAAACTAATGCTATACGATCCAATTCTTCAATAATTGATTCTAAGTCAGCCGGTTTTGCTGATCTCATATTCTTTAAAATGTAATTAAGTTGATCTTTGATTAAATATGCATTACCTTGGAATATTTTCATTTTTATTGAAACACCACTAACAAAAAAGGTTCTCAATATTTGATAACCTTGCTTCTCAACAACCTCTGAATAAAGGAAATTTGTTAATTTTAGCGGCAAAATTGAAATTAACCCACAGTTATTTGAATAACAATAAAACGTATCGGTATTAACATAAATGTTGCAGAACAAACTCTGTTGAGCATTCGGTGACCATGAAGCATTGAAATGCATTAAAGCAAATTTGTCCCTAGCAATATAATTATCGAATATAGCTCTTACTTCTAAATCGATTAGTCTCAACTTATCAGGATAGAAATCGGGATATCTTAGATCGATTACTGATCTTGGTTCGAGATTTTCTGTCAATTTCAAATTTACCAATTTATATCTTTGCTCGGTCGACATGACATTTCGAATCCCCCAATTAACATAACCCCAAAAATTTGACCTTGACGCAGAAGGCGTTGGAGTTGTAGACATGTATAAATTACTTAACACAGAATACAGTGTGGCACTTGTTTCAATTGGAACATTAACATTCAAATGATAGGAAAGTAATGACATTTTTTGTTCCATTAGATGTTTCATTCTTTCAATTGTAGGATCGATTGGAGAGCTTTGAATTAAGTCAACGTCTTTAGAAACAACAGGCTTAATTTTTAGTGTATCCAAAATTGGCTCAAATCTTCCACCAGCAGTGGGTATCTTATTTTTTTGACAATAGTTTTGGACAAATTTAAACATGGTTAACCAGCTTCTAAGTTCATTAAAAGTTTCAAGTTGAATAGTTAAATTTAAAGACCCTGTTATATCCATAGTAAATTTTCTGTCTTCGGTAAAAGATTGAGAAACATTAACCAGTAAAACACCAATTTTATCACTTTCTTCAACATATTGACCATCTTGAGATATTGCTAAAAACCCAAAAGTTCCATCTCTGATAAACATCCATCTTTTTATCCAAAGAGTGCCCTTTGAACCATCTAGCTTATTACTCTTGATGAAAACCCAACCATGTTTTTCTCTTTGAGTATTAGGATCATTAATTTTCAAGTCTCCTGGATCAATTGTGATTGACTCAAATAAAGATAGATCAGAGCTTGGTGAAACCAGTTGCACCAAATTTTCTTCAGAAATCCTTCTAAATTCTGTTAAAACTTTGAGTAAACTTTCGTTACTTTGCTTTCTGACATTTGTGCCAATATCTAATTTCTCAATTTGATTAATGATTGGTGAAAGACCCCACACATTTGATAGATTAGGCATACCATTAATATTATCTAAATTATTAAAATTTGAAATAAATGGATTCCAAAATGACTGAGTTGCCTCGGTTATTGCAAAGGAAATTTTAGATTCCAAGGTTCTAAGTGTAGTCCAAATAGTCATCGATGTATGAATATACTGTTTCCTAATTTCATATAATTGTAAAGCATCTTCCCTTGTTTTTATGGATGGATTATTTTTTGGTAATTGAAGGTATTTTGCCAAGATAAAATCGTATTTTGTTTGAATTATGTCAAAGTCCTTTCGGAGTTGCAAATAATTTGGAACGTCAACACTTAGAACAGATTCAATTAGCCTTAATTTGGTTTCGTCTATGTTTAATATCTTAATTATATTTGATAAAATAATATTCATTCCGTTGAAGGTATTTTCAAGACAAGGAAATGTTAAATCTTTGTCCAAGAATCTGACGGAGCCATCAATGATAGGGTTGAAAGCTTGCAGAAACCCTATCTCGGCATCCTTAACTAGATGACCAACTTTTTTGATATTCTGATAAACAGTTAATAATTGATTCAATGTATTTGCGGTAGTCATTACTATCAAATGAGAGTGGTTCATCGAGGCCCTGAAGGAAGGCGAGTCCATTGAAGCCTCCTTCAATCCTGCAGCCACCAACTTAACCAACAAATCAGTAACCATGGTATCACTGACCTCATCCTGGTCAGGTAAATGGGCCATTTTCTCACGTTTCACACTCATGATTCCAATTAATAGGCGGAATAAGACAAAGAAAAAAAAAATAAGGAAGAGCAATAATACATATATATCATTATGTTTTGATAATTTTGTATTTGATGAAGCTTTGGCAGTTTATAAATACGAAAAAACCAAACTAGGATAGAGTAGAGGCTATTTTGGCAAAAGAACTGATTTAAAGATTAAATTTGAACAATTTTGATTGTTTTAATTAAATGATTTAGGAATACATGTTATCATATATACCTTTATTATATACAAGTTCTACATGAGATTGAGTAACTGCCAAAAACCAAGGGTTATCTAATACTCCGAAAGTAACGGACTAATTTGATCATAGTATTCCTTTTTAAGTAAACTTTCAATTTCTTCCTTGACGAGCCATTTAAAATCAGAAACTTCGTTAATATCCTTTTGCAGGTCAAATTTACCAGCAACTATGTGAGACTTGACAATGTATTCCTTTGAGTTGGCGTTGTCCTCGGTTTCATTGATTAGCTTATTGTTAGAATCGTATTTGATAACAGCAGCAGGAGTATTTGAAACGGACCAGGTGTTGATTTTGTCACCACCAATGGTTCTTAGTCCATCTTCTGCAACTTGATGTAACCCCTTTTCGATGGTTTCGACTTTAAAAGTTGGGAGCTTCCATTCGTTATTTGAGGCGCATTTGGTAACTAAATAGAGAGTTCTTGACAGTTTTCTTTCGAGCGACGACTGGTCGTTGGTCTCATCTGCCTTTGTTAATCTTGAGTTTGGTTTGATTGGTCTTGACACGTCTTCAAGATCAATTTCGTCACCTTCGGCGTGTTTCTTAGGCAAAATCACCTCCTCCTTAAATCTTCTGTCTCTGCCATGCTTAATATCAGGTCTTCCTTCTGGAAACCACACACCGGGATGGTTTGGCACCGGGTACTTCTGTGCTTGTGTAAATTCACGCTCTGCAACCGTACCCTTTTTGAAATAATACCATTTTGGAAACGTCCACATTAGCCTTCTTTCTAGCTCTTCCTGATAGTTGTAAAACGCTTCATCAAACTCACTGACATCTCTAGTAACAATTGGTATTCTAGAAAGCAGTATAGAAGCGTTGATCTGTGATGAATTAGCTTGTCTTGATGTTGAGAATGCCTTCCTGAGTATATTTGTCCTTTGCATCTTCACAACTATTAAAAGATATATATTTATGTTGATATTTTATTGAAAGTTAAATCTAAATTAAATAAAAGATCAATACAAGGTCTTAATCTACTTAATTATACTTCTTTTCTTCTTTCTCTTACACCTTCAGTTTTCCTTAGAATATTTGTGAAGAAAAAATGGGAAATTTTTCAGCACAACAATCACATGAGGGAGATACAATACACTTTGTGCAAACACTCAAAAGATTACGTAATCTTACGTAACCATAAAAATAAGCGACTATCGACGCTTATGTAATCTATATATTTTTGCGGAATTATCGGATGACCGAAATCGCCTGAAAACCAAAATACAGATTACGGAGCTTCTATTTTCGTCACGTCAAATACAAACAAGTCCGCAGATATAAAAGAAAGCTTAGATTCCCTCTTTCTAGTAAGATCTATCAAGTTGAGTTTCTTATACACGCATTAAGATGGCACCACCAGTACACTCAACAACACAAATCAATCAGCACGAAATCATTCCAGCTAAGAATGACGTTGGAGCACTAGCTAACAGAATTAACATGGAAACAAGAACGCTTCACGATCAAGTAGATAAGATGGTGACATTGAAGTTTGCGATTGCAATCAGAGACCCTAAGGTTTACAGACAGGGTATCCAGATGTTTTATCACATTTTCTCTGCCATTGAGGACTCGCTTACAAGGGAAATGAACGCCAACAACAAGTACAGTGAAATGTTCAGGGCTATTTATAAGCCAGAAATGATCAGAAGAGAAAAGCTATTCAAGGACATGATGTTCTTCTATCACGACCAACCAGAAAAGTTTGAGCACCCAATTATGCCAAAGCAGATTGAGTTCACAGAGCACATTAGAAAAAGCATCATCGATCATCCATACCTTCTGCTCGCATACATGCATGTGCTGTATTTGGCGCTTTTCGCTGGTGGTAGAATTATGAGCTCCAAGGTGGCCAGAAGTTTGAGACTTTTCCCACAAGTGGAGGGCAAGTCCTACGACGAAATTGTCGCCAGCGGCACCAACTTCTTCAAATTTGACTGTGACGACATGGAGGTGTTGAGAATCGTTTACAAAAGAGACTACGAATTGCAAACAAGGAACTTCCTTTCAGAATCCGAAAAGGAGGAAATCATTTTAGAGTCAAAGTACATCTTCAGTCAGGTCGCCGAAGGTATAAAGGAAATCGAAAGTCACAACATTCAAAGAATCAAGAACACAATTGGTTACCAATTCTTCACAAAAGGTTACTATGCCTTGGTTTTTCTGCTAATTCTTCTTGTTTGCTACATTGTCAAAACACTTTCCTATACTTATTTGCTTTAATTGAATTGGTTAACCCTTTTTTTCTCTTCTAAATTGTGTGTTACCCCCTTGTTGTTTTTGTTATGATGATTATTAAAGTTCTGGTTTAACTTTTTTAAATGGTTTTATTTTTCTTTTTGTTGGTTACTATTATTTTATTACTTCCTATTCTAACTACTATGGTTACCTAAATGGTCTTTTATCTATATACTCTTCTAAATCTTCAAAGTATCAGTACTAAATTAATCTCTTTGTGCAAGATACTCTTTCAACTTTTTTAGAGCCTTTGATCTTTGACTAATGGCATTCTTTGACTCACCATTCATTTCTGCATATGTGGTTTCAAATCCGTCTGGCTGAAAAATAGAGTCCCACCCGAAATTGGTTGGCCCCCTGCAGGAAACAATCGTACCTTTGGTAACACCTTGAAAAGTCAGCACCTCTTTTCCCGGTCCTTCACAAAACCCAAAAGTGGTAATCGCATTGGCTGACTTATCTTCAAATCCGTCAAGCATTTTTACCAAACCATGTAAACCGACTCCCTTAACGAACCATTTGATGTATGGACCTGGTAAATTATTCAATGCATTGAACCCTAAACAAGTATCCTCAACAAAAACTGGTCCCTGTACTAGCTCTGCCGCTTGTTTCGCTTTGTGAGTTGCAATTTCTTCAATTGATCCTTGAATTTCATCTAAATCAAGATCTTGATTTGAAATTTCATGCTTATTTAGACTTTCCCCACTGGCCAAAATGGCAGTAACTTCTCTTAACTTGTTCTTATTACCTGTAACAAATGTCAACTGCATTTAACTCAATTTATATCCTTTTTCAAATTAGTCACCCAAAAGAAGAAACCCTAAGCTCTCCAAATTCACATATTGAGATTTCGGCTTGCAAAATTTTATCTCCCTCTTCCATTAACTTTTTCTTCTTTCTTTACACATAAAACATACCCAGCCGGAATACCAGCGGTTCTACAGTAGAACTCCATCTGATTACTGCAAAAATGGCCGGCTGCAGACGAACATCCCAATTTTATATAATATGCATTAACGAGTCTCACATTAATGCATTTCGCAAGTTGGGGACATCTCCTAATCACCTTTTTCATTGATTAATAATCTAAAGCAAGCACACTTCAGTAAACCGTCCACCTATGAATTCTCTTGACAGTTGCTTGCAAGTTTTGTAAAATTTGACCAATAACTAATTCTATTTTTAAGTGGAAAGTGCAAATTTTGAGTCGGAACTGACACTGGAGTTTGTGTCTCTCTAAACGAAAGTGTAACAGAGTTGTACAAGCTAATTTCCCTACTAATCTCCTCTACGTAACTTCAATTATACTACACTATTGTTTGCTGTTTTACCCTTGTAAGAGATTTAACAAACTGGGCAAGGGAAGCCAACGCTGTTGTCACAGGGTAGGAGCTGAACGACAGTGATTGTTCTTGCTGCCCGAGATAGCAAATAATCAAAATATTGAAGCTACTTGAATTAACAAAAGAAGTAAATCAAACTCTTTACGCAATATATATATTGTTTGTGGTTCACTTGAAAATGATATATTGCACGGCTGGTTACTCACCATTCGCCTTTAGATGTTGCAGTAAGAACAAGAAGAAAAATAAATAAATTCAAGTTTGAGATTGTTGATAATTGTAATATCTGGTGAACCTTGTATACTCATTAATTGTAATCTGTTGTATTAAAACTGTTATGTACTACTAGTGGCAATATTTTTTGACTTACTTTTGGTGTGTTTAAATTCTCGAATGCATGGGACACATTTATTCAGACGTGGTTACTGATTAAAAAACTATTTGAAATGAAACCTTGATAGTATTTGACCTTTACTTATGGCCCTTCCAACCAAAACAATAATCAACATCAAGAATGAACTGAAATGTTTCCAATATCTTATCTGTAAAGTTAAATGCATACAAACCCCAAGAATTTCTTATCAGATTCACTTTTTGGTTAATTTGGCCTTAACAAAACCAGCTTTAAACTTTTATTATTCTTTGAAATTGTGCCCGTAGCTTGTCTTTTAGAAATTGGATTTGTTATATTTGAAAGCTTCCATTCAGGATTTTGCAGCTTTAGAAAATGGATATTACTCCAATGCCGAAAACAAAATTTGTGGGGCCCACTTTAGCTACAAATCTTAGAAAAAAGAAGATAAAAAGGGGAAGTAGAGAACAATGATGGTTTTGGGCGCAAAATTTTATAAATAACGTAACGGTGAGGGCTGTCTACGTAACCCCGGTTCGAGAATAAAATATCAACTTTCTTCAATAATACAATAATATAAAATTAAGTAACTAAGGGATTTCTAAAACCAATTTACCAACAGTTTTCCTAGATTCCAGCTCCGTTGTTGCTCTTGGGTAATCCTTGAGTGGATAAACGTCGTGAATCTTGATATTCAATTGACCTGATTGTATCAATTCAAATAATTCTTGCGTATACTTTTCAAATTCGCCTGGTCCTGATATATAGCCAAATAGCTGCGGTCTGAGAAGTTTGATATTTTTTGCTGATAGCCTACTAATGGTAAATGGAGGGACTTGGCCTGAAGCATTCCCGTAAGAAACTAATGTTCCCTTACGTTTGATGATTGCAAAGGTAGATTCAAAGGTGTCATTTCCAATAGAATCAAAAGCAGCGGCAACACCTTCACCGTTAGTGATTTTCAAAACCTCATCACGGATTTCATCATATGAAAGCTTTGATGAATTTAATAAATATTCAGCACCATTTTCCTTTGCTAGTTGCAATTTCTCATCGCTACTGGCAACAGCAATAACATGTGCACCAATAATCTTTCCAATCAACTGATTGAAAATTAATCCAACACCTCCTGCTGCTGCCGTAACATAGATAAAGTCTCCTTTTTTGACTTCATATGCTTCGTGAACAAAAGTCAATGCAGTTAAACCCTGCAAAAGAGAAGCGGCATACAACTTTAATTCTTCGTCGCTTGCCTCAGTGCCAAGATTTAAAATCTTAGTAGTGGTAGCATCAACTTTGGTATATTGAGCAAAAGTCCTTGGCGATAAGTAGGCAACTTTGTCACCAACTTTGAACTTCGATTGATCAATTCCAGCACCTACAGCAACAACCTCTCCACTGGCTTCCCTGCCTGGCAAATAAGGCTTCTCGCTTGGATAAATACCCTTTCTAAAGTAAACTTCGATAAAGTTGATACCAGCGTATCTGTTTTTGATGACAATGTCATGATTCCCAATGCTATCGATTGGGGTTGGCCAATCCTCAGAATATATAAGCTTGTCAACATCACCATTCTCTTCAAAATAAATGATGCTTTGTTTGTTTGGGATCTTAGTAGACATTGTTCTTTTACTTGGAGGTAAAATAGTAATCAGCCGAAAGCTGGAAAATTGAGGTAACACTCTGTTTTTATACCACAATGGCATTGTGGCTCTCATGGCTGTTTTGCATCCTAGCATGTTTACTATCAATAGAAGCCTCAGTGAACGTAGATACCGCAAACTATCAGCTGAAGTTCTTTGAGGAGAAAGACAACATTCACGATAATAATAGTGAAGTTTATAAAGTGGCAGGATTCGAGTGCATAATTCCTCCAAAATTGGATACTTCCAAAGACGCAAGATTGCAAAGAGATGCTGGGTTAGATTCCTATGAGCGGGAGGTTCAGAAGACAGAGGCAATTGAGTTAGTAAGAAGATTCAATGAGAACTATAAACAAACTAAAATTACTATAAATAAGGGTTTTTGGAATTATACTTTGATTTTTGATAAGTTCTTGCACCAGTCTCACCGGGAACCAGATGTTTCAAGTACACTACTTTATACCCTTTTTTCCACGATTAATCAGTCTTCTACGTATATGTTTGACTCAAGTCCGTTTTATTCAGATAGGACCCTCTTTGAACTTATATCTGAAGATCATGGATTGAAGTTTGTCACACAAAAACTTGGCAAGGGTAACATTTGTGACTTAACAGGACTTGAACGAACAACTACAATGCATTATATGTGCAACCCAGAGGCAAAAGAACCGATTTTAAAGGATGCTGATGAATGGAGAACATGTGACTATTACGCTATTGTTGAAAGTGATTGGTTCTGTCCAAATTCTATGTTAAATGAAGATTTGAGTTTAGGTAAAACTGCTTGGAGTCGAGGATATTCACATGAACAAACTTTGATTGAGTGTAGTGTAGCTGAAAACTTTCCATACGAAAATTATACTTTACCTTTTGATTTCAGCCAGTATAAGCTTTATCCATTATCATTGGGTTTATTGCTAGGAACACCGTATAATGAAACGCAGACGGAAACCAAAATACTGATATTATTTCAAAATTATAAAACAGTCAATGTCAATTTTTATGACTTAGAAGACCAGGATCTACAAAACTATGTATCTGATTTTCTCTATGATATAGCTGGGGGCTTCAAAAAAATTATTAACCAAGGTCTCTTCTTGAGGTCTTCTCTCAAAACTGCTGTTGAAAAGAACGATACGTTTATTTACACATTACCATTATATTATAGTGACGGAAAATTTATTGGAAACGTTATTCTAGACAAACAATTGGAAATGATAAAAATAGCAATAAGTGACGAAAAGGAATTTGATTTTACTCGTGGTAATTGGATATCCTTTCAACATAATGAATAAAGTTTTTGAATTTTTATCCAGACAAACACTTTCTTTAAAAATACACACAATATATTTCAAACCTTGACTATTTATATCGATTATACAGTTTAACAAATTTACCATCTCTTCGCTCTACCCACAAGATATTTGTTATTACTTTTTTCGATAGTGGCGTTCATATGATTGGAAGGCAGAGTACCACAATACTCGTTCTGTAGAACAGGAAGTCTTGAATCAACTGTTAAATCTATTTCACTAGGCTTGATATCTTTGTGCTGAATGATTCCTGTAATTAATCTTCTTATACGTTGATATATTTCAATTTCCTTGTAACCTGGCTTGTTAATTCTGTCATTGCTAGTACTTGATTTCTTTGATTTTTTATGAAGACGTGCTTGACGTAATTCTGATAGCTCTAGCAGTAACTTCGAAATATTTTTTTGAGATTCGTTTGCTCTAACTGCTTCCACATCTTCTTCTGTAGCATTATTCTTTAGATTGAAAGTTAATAGCTTTTTAATATCAATCTTTTCAAGAGGGTTGTAGCTTATATCGGCCGCAATGACATTTAACGATTCATCAGTATTGTCGTCATCATTGCTCTGATTAGCATCTTCATCGTCTTTCTGGCCATCATGACTTTTGGTTTGTGTTTCTTCTATTTCTTTCCTGGTTTCGTTATTTGCAATATTCTTTTGATTAAGCTCATCCGTAGCGTCGTTCAACCGTCTTCCTTCTTCTTCTTCTCTTAGCACAGAGTTATATTGTTCTTTTAGTTGTACGAGTTTTTCAAACCCAACCTGCTGAACCCAAATGCCGCCTCTCCAATCGTTATAAATAACAGAATTGGATTCGTCATGTGTCGGAGCAAATGAGAATAAGAGGGAATTGATTCCCTTACCATGCTTCAGCCATTGAGAATCCATTAACCTAAGCCAATTTGGATGAATGTAGTTATCAAGACACTTCTTCATGTGCGATGGTAACTTCGATTCGCTAAATGATAGTTTGCCCATCACTTCATTGGATTTAACGTACTGGTTTGGTATCACGTTTATAAGATTCATTCCCAAAGATGGATCTAATATAGGTTCACGATCATCTAATTCAGATTTTTTCTTATTCAAAGAAGTGAAAAACGGCATATTAGGACCAGTAAAAATAGAAATAGCTTGCCCTGTAGCATTGTAAAACACCGATGAGATCATATCAAACTGGCCCGCTAAGCGATTCTCTAGCTCTAGGCACGAATTTTCAACTTCGTCAGCTTCAACGGATTCCAAATTAGCAGCAACAAATTCTCTGTCTTGCTTCAACGACACCCCCAAGTTGATTGCTTCCCTCAATAGCATTTCAATACTCACTTTATAGAACGTATCTACTTTATTGTACAAATCAGCATTATTTTCAACTTCCTGAATTCTTACTAAACATGAAACTTTAATATCATGATACAAATCATAAATGGTGGCGTACTTGCCCCTCTCATTCTTCAAGCTGCTGCGTTCAAACTTCTCTTCCTTATTACTATCTATAAAGGTCAGGAATGAATATGCAATTTTGTTTGCTAGCGGTTCTACAAAAACAGAGTGTGAAGGAAATTCAACATTCATTATGTCACATGGATCTTGCAGCTCTAGTAGATCAAAAAGATTGTCCAATGATTTCCTAAGCTTTTCATTCATTGTTTTTCTTTCGTTCTGTGGTTGTTGATGTTATTCTTATAAGTAAACTTTCAAACTTAGCGTTTCCTTGAAAAAAAAATCTGACTTTTTCCAAAGATCACAGAACGCTCATGTACTCAGCAGCACTGTATAGGAAAGAAATCTAAATTAATCGAGGTTCTATATTGTGTGAATTAAATACAACTACTAAACAACTTCCCAGACACCTTTAACCTTTCTCTGAATAACCTTTTGTGGCCCCAAAGACCAACCACCGCTACCTGTTCTCAGTTCGGCACCATACTGCGCAATGACATAGCATTCTCTTTCTTCTGAAGATATCATCTTCGGTCCATATGGATGACCAAGTGGCTTGGAGTATGAAAGAAGGGCAGAGTTTTTGCAGACATTGGCAAGAGCTTTTGGACTGATGTCATTTAATGGTTTGAGTTTCAATTTCTTACCTGCTCCCTTGTTAATGGAGAGATAAACTAGAAACTCAGGCGGTTCGCCACAATCAACCATTGTGCTGCCTGGATGAAGGTATACATAATCCTCTTCAATATTCTCTAAAGGTCCGTCAATGGATGGCGCAGCTGTGAGGTACGGAATATTCATTACTTTCATCCTATTTGCCAACTTGTATTCCTTGTCAACGACATCAACTCTAACAGCGATTTGATCAATAAATCCAACAGCTACCATTTGTTTGATCGCCTGAATTTGCTTCTTGGTTGGTTTCCCAAGCTTCATGTCTGCGTCTGAAACATTTGCAGAAACAGCAATGGAATCCTTCGTGGTGTTGACATTAACGATGTAGGTCAATTGTTTTCTTAACTTTGTTATTTCGTTCATTTGCTTTTCTCTCAAAAAATGATCTCTAAAGAATGCAGTCTTTTTTGTATTAGAAATATGATCGGATGCGCAAATTGCAGACAAAAGCTTCAAGCAATCACTCTTTTGGTCTAGCCTGGTGAACATCATTTTAGATTTGTTAAATTTAGTTCTCAATTGCCTCTTCGCTTCAAGTTCTTGTTGTGTTTCTTTAGGCTGTTCTCTATTTAATCCAGCATAGCTCTTCTTTCCTTCATCGTCATCGTCATCATCATCTTCGTTTGAAGCCTCAACATCTTTCTTGATATCATTCACTTGGATGCCAACATCAAATTCAGTTAAAAACGGATCACCAACAGATAAACCGGACACTAAGGCAATAATGTAAGGTAAACACCCTTGCTGATTAGAAATTAGTAACATTTTGGAAAATCTTGGTGATAACGGGAACAAACTCATCTTTTTACCAAAATCTGTGATTGCTGACTTCTCTTTATCAAGAGCACCCAGATACTTCAATAACTTTTCAGCTTTTTGCAAAGATTTCCTGTCAGGTGGAGATGGGAATGGAAAGTTAGATATTGTATGAATTCCCATAGACTTCATGTTCAACACTACACCTTCAACAGGCATTCGTAAAATTTCAGGTTTGGAAAATTGTGAAAAATCTGATTCGTAAACTGCCGATGAATAAAGTCTGTATGTATGACCAGGTCCTGTTCTACCAGCTCTACCAGATCTTTGATCTGCTGATGCTTTCGATATCCAATCAATTTCAAAAGATTGCACTCCTGTTTCTTCATTGTACTTTCTTTCTTTCGCACGACCGCAATCAACCACATAACGAACATTTGGAATAGTAAGAGAAGTCTCGGCAACATTGGTAGCCACCACACAAAGACGTGCTCCTTTAGGTGGCTCTTGGAAAATTTTCATTTGCTCTGAGGTTGGAAGTAAAGAATAAAGAGGTAGAACGTACAAGGGATCATTGTCAGTCTGATCCTCATCAAGTTCCTCATCAAAACCTTCTTCCTCTTCTCCGGCATCACTTTCTTTGTAATCATCATCCTCTTCATTAATTTCTAGTTCGCCAACTTCAAAATCAATTTCTTCTGCTTCAATGTCAGCATTATCGCCATTTATTTTCATGTCAACTAGATTGTTTAAATCTTCTTGTTCTATATATTTTTTATTAACCCTTTTGTCTAATGGAAATTCGTTTCTAAGCCTTTTAACCATTGCAACAATTTCTGCTTTACCTGTCATGAAGATTAAAATTGCACCTTTAGGCAATTTTTTATGAATTTTACAAGTCTTTCTGAATGCTTCTTCACTATAGTTGAAAGCCGTACGTTTGTTGAAGTGTACAGAAACAGGAAACTGCCTAGCGTCAACTTTCAAAATTGGAGGTGGAATGTCAAATAGAACAGGATTTTCACTGAAATCACTAACACGTAATGTTGCACTCATGATAATCAATTTCAATGGATAATATCTTTTTGGATCACTGTCGGCGTATTGTCTTCTCAATTTTAGCACTCTACTAAGCATACCAATCAAAATGTCAGTATTGACATTACGCTCATGGGCTTCATCAATGATCAAAGCGGAGTATTTCATTAACAAGAAATCATTCATCATTTCTCTCAATAGAACACCATCAGTCATAAATTTCAGTGCAGTTGATGAATCAACATTACCATCAAATCGAATTTGGTAACCCACACGATCACCATAATTACCGAGCTCATTGCCTACTCTTTTAGCCATTGAAACTGCAGCAACTCTTCTAGGCTGAGTCACTCCAATCATTCCGGGTGTTTCGGACCCTTGTACACCAAAACCTGATTCAAAAAGAAATTGAGGGACCTGTGTAGTTTTACCAGAACCAGTCTCACCACAAATGATAACACAATCGTTATGGTGAATTGCTTCCATGATACGATGTTCCTCAGCATAAACAGGTAACTGTTCTCTGACATTTTGGATTTCATGGGGTCTTTGAATAGTAACAGTTGTGATTTTACGCTGCAACTGTTCGTTAATTGGAATTACATCTTCCATTAGCCCGTCTTCGAGGTCTTCCTTTCTAACTATTGGTGTATAATCCATTTGAGGGGCCGTTAAGATCTCAGTCTTTTCACGTCCTTCCATTTTACGTACCTGTTCTTCAGCCCAGGATTTGAAATCAAGTGCTTTCTTGGTATGTTCTTTTTTAATGTTGACATTTTCTTCTTCTTCTTCATCATCTTCCTCCTCCTCCTCCTCTTCATCTTCATCTTCATCTTCATCTTCATCTTCATCTTCATCTTCATCTTCATCTTCATCTTCTTCTTCATCTTCTTCCTCCTCTTCTTCATCTTCATCTTCACCTTCATCCTCATCTTTTTCAATGTCTATCTTATTGAGCCTGCCATCGATTTTCAAACCTTGAATATCAGCACCATCTTTGTCTCCGTCTTCTGCTAAGATTTCTTCATCAGAACTATCGCTATTGTTATCACTACCGCTTTCACTATTGGTATCGACATCGCTATCACTGTCTACAAAATCCATTTCCTCTTCGTTGTTGGCTTTCTTCTTCTCGTCTTGCTCAATCTTTTGTCTCCAGGAGTAGTTTCTTGCCTTCTTTTTTTTAGTGCTCTTCTGAACGTTTGCAAACCCAAACCCAAATCCGGTGCTTGATGCTATATCTCCTGTATTTTCTATTTGCACGGGCCTGTAGTCGATGAAACCAGTTCCAACATTTTTGGTATCCTTGAACTCATCTACGTCCTCATCTTCAAACAAATCAGAGCCACTGTCAGAATCGTATTTGGCTGTTTTCTCTTCTTCACTGTTTTCATCTTTGATTTCCCTCTCTTCAAAAAGAAGGCCTCTGGTAAATTCGTTACCCTTACCCTTTCTTTCTTGCTCCATGGCTTCCACAATTCTTTCCCTCTTGGTCTTCTTGTCACCAACACCAAGCAATTTCGAAGATCTGAGGATACTCGTATCAATTCTAGTTTCCTTCAACTTCTGCAGAAGAATTTCCTTTTCCTCTCGTTTCATCTGATGCTCAATGTACTTGTCCAACCTCTTTTTCTTCTGTTTATTAAGCTTCTCAACTCTCTGTTCCATCATTATTTCCTTTAGCTTCCTCTTCTTTTTACTTTTCTCCTTTTCAATAACTTCCATTGTGTTTTCCTCTGATTTCACTGGTACCGGAACCACATCTGCCAAAACCCCCTTTTCAGAATGCTCGGGCTTATCACCAGTATAAAACTTGCTTATCTTGGTGTTCTTCTTCGCCATCTCGCTTCAACTGGCCTTGTTACCACTACTTTTAATGGATAATAAAGTCTTTTCCTTCCTAGAGATCTGAAAAATATCTAAAAAAAATTTATTTGGACTGCACAGCCTGGAAACTGTATTGTCTTCGTCAGAGTTTGATTCCAGCAGATCACAGCTAACGGTGTCAGTTGGCGCTAGAATGGCAGACGAGGACGACTATGGGTCTCTAAAGTTTAGGAATGTCTCTCGGATCAAACTTGGACGCTACGAATTCGACACGTGGTTTGGGAATTCTGCTCTTTTTGTATCATCTGATAATGGAGCAACACATCAGCTAGCGTTCAAGAGCCGCAACATGAATGCACTGAGGCCTGGAAGGACAGTACAGAAGCCATTCCTGACAGATGAATCGACTTGGCTTGAATTGCTGCATGTGTGCCCTTATTGCTTCAAGCACACCGATGTCGCTGACGAAATGGAGGGCCACTTGATCTACTGCAATTTCAAAAAGGAGCTGCCGGGGAAGGTGCAGTACTTAGACACTGGAGAACAATTTGTCATTAGAAAGGTGAGAGGCCTGAAGTATTCATTGTTCAGTCAAAACCTGTGTTTATTGGCGAAGTTTTTCCTTGACAACAAATCTGTTTTGTACTATCTGAATCAGTACGATTTCTACGTGGCCTACTCAGTATTGGATGGCATAGAGACCCCCGTGGGATTTTATTCAAGAGAATTGACGTCTTGGGAATCCAATAACCTAAGCTGTATCTGTGTCTTCCCCTGCTACCAGCAGCGGCGAATAGGAACAA
The DNA here is from genome assembly GCA_003705435.2 of Saturnispora zaruensis. NCBI lineage: Eukaryota > Fungi > Ascomycota > Pichiomycetes > Pichiales > Pichiaceae > Saturnispora > Saturnispora zaruensis. The sequence goes on along the minus strand of PPIM02000017.1, from coordinate 48,239 downwards.
AGCTTATTGAGTTTTCGTACAAATTGTCTGAATACGAGAGGCAGGTCAGTGGACCCGAAAGACCGTTGTCCAAGTTTGGTAAGCTTTCCTACCTACAGTACTGGTGCAGGAGAATTTGTTGGGAGTTTACTTATGGCAAATTCAACACTGGCAAACATATTTCACTTGAAGTGATTAGCAGAAGTACTTTTTTCAGAGCCACTGACATATTACTTGCTTTGGACTTTATGGAAGTACTTTATGAGGCAGGTGAAAGAAACCCGTACATGGATTTTTACTTGAGTGAATACAAAACAAGAGACTACTACGTACTTTTGAGTGATCCCAAAGACTCTTATTCTTTGATTTTGGACAGGCACAAAATGCGAAAGTGGCTTGTGAATAACAACATGACCCACACAGGTGCTGGGCTACTTAACGACTCTTTTTTTGTCTTCTACTAAACTAGTGAAGTTCCATCATGAGCCTAAAAGCTATGCTTACGCGTAAATAGAGTGCACAAAAATACTTGACACTTGATTTCACTATATCTTAGTGATAAAAGGGCGTTTCAAGAGCCAGGACGTGCAATAATCGGGTGCTTAATGTCAACAAACCGCTTTTTTGACCCGTGTTTACCTACTGGACTTATTGATGACATCAGTGAAAATGCCAAAGAGGATGAAAATATCAAAAGTTTGGACCCATATAGTCAGTTCAAATTTAATATAAGACGTGTTTTCGAATCGATTTCCCCCCAATCGATTGATTTGCTATACAAAGATTTCCAGAATTCGTCGAAAATGCTGGACGACGCCACAAATGCATATCTAGATAGACCGGAATACTATCAGAGTTCACAGCCTAATGATATGGTATCAAAATTCTTCCCTGTGAAAAAGACGAAAAGACGTTTAGAAAAAAGTCAAAAGACCCTAGGAGGACCATGGGAAGGCATTGGAAGTATCAAAGACGCCAAACTGAGAGCCTCGCCTCCTATTTCATCCGTTCACGAAAAACCTGCTTATAAAAAAAGGAAAACAGTTATTAAATCGGTCAATGGAAAAGCCTCCACGTCGGAGCTAGACCCCCTTATGGACAGGAAAAACGAGTGGGTTCGTTATATCGGTACTTTTAACATATCTTGCTGGTGTACTAGAATGGTGCTGTCGTTAAGATCTATTTATTCTGATAACACGCTAGTTTTATCGAAACCTGATCACAGAGCCACTTCTAAAGCAGTCTATATTCATCATGTTTCATCTGAAAATCAAAGCAAAAGAGAAATCGGAAGACTTTCAGAAGATGCTGCTGAATTTATTGGCCCATTAATTGAAAAAGACATCGTTGAATTCAAATGTAAGTTATTCTATGTTGAAGGAGAGCGCTTAGGTACAGGTGATACATTTGTCATCAGAGTAGATTGTTTTATTGGTGAAAAGGCTTTTAGAGGAAGTGCTGAAGTCAATGCCAGTGAGCAAGAGGATATTAACTACGAAAAGCCAAATTTTGATGTTAGTAAATTGAAAATTTCACAAAAAGCCAATGGTGAAGTTGAACCAGAGACAAGAATCAAAAGTTCCATGCTACGTCTTTTTGAGAATTTGGATTTGAAAACCGTAATGAAGGAAGTACAGAAAGAAATTATTGATTCAAATACCACGGACCAATCTTTTGATTTGGAGATTCAAGACAATGTTTCTGGAGATGAAGTGAATTCTAATTTAAGGGTAGATCAAGAGGGTGAATCAGATGATTCCGGCAAAAAGCTAACAATGAACCAAGTTAAAGATTTGTACAAGAGTAGCGAGTCTAATTTCTTACAGACCTCTTTACCTGAAAGTTATCCTCCAAGCTTCAACATTGAATTAAGACCCTATCAGAGACAAGGATTGAGTTGGATGCTACAACGAGAGAAAGAGTTTGGCTTGGTAGGCTTGAATAATCCTCAGGTTGATGAAAAATTAAAGGCTGAGGTAGTTGAACAATTGAAAGCGATTGAAAAGTCAATGAATCCACTTTGGAGAGAGTTCAAATGGCCTGATAGTCCTGAAAGGGTTGAAGACAATTTTATGGGATTTATTGACAATAACGAATTTTACTTAAATCTATACGATGGTTCATGTTCATTGACGAAGCCTATGATAAAGTCCAGCTGTAACGGAGGTATCTTAGCAGATGAAATGGGACTTGGTAAAACAATTACTACATTATCGCTAATCTTTTCCTACTCAAAAGATTTACGATATGATCCGTTAACAATGAAAAATTATGCCTATGGTACAACATTAATTGTTGTTCCTATGGCATTGTTAATTCAGTGGGAAAAAGAGTTTAAAAAATGCTTAAAAGGTACTGAGCATTCATGTTACATTTATTATGGTTCAGAATCTTCTATAGATTTGAAACGGTTATTACTAAGCCCTAAGCCTCCAACTATTGTTTTGACAACTTATGGCATGATACAGAGTGAATGGTCAAAGGTATCATCATCCAATAAGTTGAGCGGAATTTATTCTATGAAATTTTTAAGAGTTATTTTGGATGAAGGACATAACATTAGAAACAAAGCAACAAAGACTGCAAAGGCTATATATTCAATAGATTCTGATAGGAAGTGGATTTTAACGGGTACACCCATCATTAATAGATTAGAGGATTTGTATTCATTAATCCACTTTTTAAATTTGCAACCATGGAGTAATTACTCATTATGGAAACAATGCATTTCACTACCTTTTGACACTGGTAAGGATATTGGTACAGCAATGAATCTATTGAAATCAATTTTAGACCCATTGCTACTAAGAAGAACTAAAAATCAGAAAGACCAAAACGGGAATTTTTTGGTTACGCTACCGTCCAAAGAAATTACTATTGAGAAACTAAAATTTAATAGAAAAGAAGAGGCAATCTATCAGTGGTTGAAACAAAAAGCAGTGAATTCGTTTAATGAGAATTTCAAAAGTGGTTTAGTGTTCAAAAATTATTCAACCATTTTAACGCAATTGCTACGATTAAGGCAAGTTTGCTGTAACATTGATTTAATCAAAAACAAAGATAATGATCAAGATTCTGCAACGTTAAGTGGAGATTTTGAACAAAAAAATGAACAAATGAAATTTTCTACCAAAGTCGACGATGAAATGCTTGCAGTTGTTAATTTTATTGAAGAGAATGAAGAACAGCAAAGATTTTCAATTGAAAAGTTGAATAAAATGAAAAGCGAAATATATGAGCTTTACCCAAATTTTGATAAAGTTGAATGCTCCATTTGCACGGATCCAATTGATCTTGAGACATGTATTATAACAGAGTGCAAGCACTGCTTTTGTAGGAGTTGCTTGATAGAACATTTTGATTATCAAAAGCTTCACAATAAATCAGAAAGAGACGGGGAAGAAGAAGAGGAAGCTAAAAGGTATGAACCCTTAGAAGCAGAAGAGGTTTTTTGTCCTATGTGTCGTTTCCAAATTAATAAAAACAGATTATTTCGAACGGTTCCCATTCGATTGACAAATAGAGAGCATGTTTCAGCTTCAACACAGGCCTCTATTGATAGTTCAATCAGAGATTACATTGTCCGACCATATGATTCTTATGGACAGTCGAGTAAAATAAATGCGTTGTTATGTCATTTAGAGAGAATTAAGATCGAAACCCCCGGAGAGCATATCATAGTTTTTTCTCAATTTACAAGCTTCCTTGACATTATTCACAAAGAATTGCATAAATATGAAGGTGAATTTGAAATCATCAAATTTGATGGCCGATTGACTTTAGATCAAAGACAAGAAGCACTTAGTAGATTTGAAAAAGATACTAAGGATAAAAAACTCAAGATTCTGCTGCTAAGTTTGAAAGCAGGTGGAGTTGGATTGAATTTAACAATTGCATCAAGGGCGTTTTTGATGGATCCACACTGGAATAATGCCATTGAGCACCAAGCTATTGATAGAATTCATAGAGTTGGACAAACAAAGAATGTCAAGGTTGTGAGATTTATTATGGAAGAAAGTATCGAAGAAAGAATGTTAATTATTCAAAAGAGAAAAAATCAGTTAGGCGAAGCATTAACTTTGAATGATGAAGAAAGGCGTAAAAGAAGATTGGAGGAGTTGCAAAGCTTATTTAAGGATTGATCTAATTAATTTATAAATTGTATTATATTAAAATGCAAATAGAATGCAAATAGAAATGAAAAGAAAGTCATTATCATTAAATTCTAAAAAAAAAGGTAAGATATATAGTAAAAGAAAGGGAAGGGAATTGAACTTTTTGTTTTTGATATTTTACAGTAAATTTTAAACACAAAGAGAAGAGGAAACAGGGGAAAACCGATTTCGTTGGATAAAAGCAGCCAAAAGATAATGGACATCACACAGGTTTAGTAAAGAGTTGTACATCTTTTACTAACCAACAGCCAAATATAGAAAAAGAATGGAATAATAAAATGAAAATTATCCTATAATTTGTAAAAAAAAAAAGCTTTAATTTAACCATTTAACCAAAAAAAATGAGAAAAGAGATATTCTGAATTCTTCCAATTCTCTCAATTTCACATTTTAAATTTTCCTTCTTGCAAAAAGAGACACCAAATTAAGATAACCAGCCTTAAGTTCAATATCCAAAAAGCAAAGAAAATAGTTCCTGAAGAAACAAAAAATAAAGATAACATGAGAAAAGATCGAAAGAGAAAATCGTAGAAACATCTTTTTAAGTGAACATTGTTTCTAGTTCCGCTAGGGACACATTTTCTGGACTTTCGATATCTTGATTAAAGAAACCTGAACGAACTGTTTCTAGCCATTTAACACTTATTGATGGTTCGACCGATGTATCTGACATTATTGAAGTCGTAATTGAATTGACTGAATCAGTCATTGAACTATTAAATGTATTAAGAGCAGCAGCACGAAGAGCAGCAACAGCATTTGCAGCAGTAGCAGAATTTGCAATTGATTTCTTACGTGGAATTCTAGGAGTTGCAGCAGCGGTTGTTAAATGGGTTGTTTTTGGTCTTTTATGAATGAATGACATTGATTTAGATCTCTTGCCAATACCAGATGGGATTTTTTCCGTAACAATCTCAGATCCTCTTCTGCTATAACCATGGTTTTTATAAATACCAGTATCAACATCATCCAAATCGTCATCATCATCATCATCGTTGTCATTATCATCATCATCATCAAATCCTGGTCTTAAGGCACCATCACTATTATTTTCACTATCATATTCATTATCATCTGCATCGTCATAATCATCATTGCGAACAACGGTTAGATATTGATGACCTTTAAGAGAATTAAAATCATACTTACTGAAACCATAATCTCTATTGAGTGAAGCTGTTACAGGAGCAACAGAGTAAGGAACAGATAATTGAGGAATTCTGAAATCTAAGGAATCACCAAATGGCGAATCTTGTTTCAAATGTAAACCAGAAGGAGAAACGCCAACTGAAGGAGAATTTGAAGATTCTGAATTATCAATAGCTTGTGAAGAATCGTTATTAGAATTGTTACTTCCGTCCGCTATGGTTGGTGTAGATGCCTTTTTAGTCAACTCCAGTAATCTATGTTTTTCAATGACACGACGAACATATTCAGGATATTCGGGTGCCAAAACACCTCTATAAACGTAGACCATTCTTTTGGGAGATGAATCTGCCCAATCTCTTGAAAGTGAATAATGAATTGATTTTTCACCCTTTTCAACTTTTTTCACATAAGCATTCAATTTAGCAGACACTAAGTTTGAAGTCTTTGAAGAAATTTTTGACATTTCAGGATGCTTTTCAACTAAGATATCACAAATTTGTTTAACAGTCATACCTTCAGAATTAGAGTCATTTTCAAATAAAATGATAAATATGGCTAGCAAGACATCATCATCCATTGAAGGTTTATCGCCGGTTGGTTTTGGTCTTTCGCCAGTCAAGGGAACGGAAGTAGAAATACCATTTGCAAAGTTAATTGGTTTTGATTTTTCCTTCTTTTCCTTTTTTTCCTTTTTCTTAGACTGCTGAGTCAGTTTTTCGTCTTTGACAGTAATTGAATTTGTGACTGCAAGATCTAAATCAACATCAAAGCCAGTAATATTAGCATTTGAAGAATTCATAAGATTCAAAGAATTTGAAGAAGGCTTCTTTTGAAAATCATTGATTGAAGTTGCTGCAGTTGAAATTATTGAAGAAGGAGTTGTTGACCTTTGGTCTTCGGCTTCAGGAGACGTTGGCTGAGACTCCATATGCAGTCTATTGTTATCAGAAAATTCATCTGGAGAATTTATACTGTCAGTTTGAGATTTAACCATGATGAACGAATAGTAACGACTGGGAAATAAACAACAATGAAAGTGTATAAACAGGCAAAATAAATAAAATGTAACAATGGTAATAATAAACTCTAGCGGCTTTAGTAAAAGTTCTAAAAGGTTGTTCTTTAGGTCTTTCTTTTGATTGTTTTCCTTTGGGGTTTTTGAAATGTGGAGAGATATCCGTCTATGTTGAAATAAATAAACTCGAGTTCCTTATTAAATAAATTAACACCAATTTCAAGAAGGAGGAAAAAACAAAAATGTCAGAGATTCAGTTTAACAAATCAACTTAATGAATGAAAAATTAGTATCAGACAAAGCTAACCAACCAATTTAGATATAAGCTATCAAAGGGAACTTCAATAATTTATACTACTATCAGTTTCAATATTTCTGATTTGCTAATCAGTCAATATAAAAACAGAAAAAAGGGTAAAAAGCGTCTAAATTGGAGTTACAATTAACAATCCAATATTATATTTAAGAAAAAAAAAAACAAGTACCAAACCTATGGTGGTCTCTGATTTGCTTTTCCCTTTTAACTTTAGCTATTAAGGCTCTATTAGGTAATAACTAACCTAAAAATTTCAGTAAAAGGGACATGTGTCTAAAATAGCTAATCTATTATTATTTATTTTTCGTTGTGTTATCTGTCTCTGATTTCTCTGCGTCGTTTTCTCCGAGAACACCAGCCAATCAGCGCCCGGCGTGACTGTGAAATAACATACCCCTGGCACCGCACCACATCGCACCGCACTTTGGCAAAAACCGTTTTTTTTTGTTTCTCCATCTGCGCAGAATAAAACAGACGCACAGCAGAACGGCTAGAGAGGGGGTGCCAACGGTGCTAGACGAGAAATAGAAGAAAGGACACATATATAAGATACAAGACTAGACAGAGTTCAATTCGTAGAAGAGAACATACTCACTGCCATCCTTATCTCTGGCGACATCCTTGATAGAACAGAAACTGTCGTCGTCAAAGCGGAGCCACTGATCCTCGCGCTTGAGCACGTCCGCAATGTAGTGACCGCTCTGTAGACCGCCATAATGCCTCACGACGCCCCTCAGCTGGTAGTCCCAGGAGCAGTTCTCGTTCTGGCCCCTGAGCGGTAGCTGGGCCAACTTGGTGCGTTCTTCACCGCTCGCGGGCCGCGGCCAGTACTTGCTCATGTGCAACACCTGCGAGATCTGCACAACGCTGTTGTCCTTCTCAAACGCATTCTTCCGCACACTGTACTTGAACCGCTCCAAATGGATGATAAGTACCTTGGGGAGCCTGGTTATTTTCAGCGTCTTGGTGCTGCCGCTCTGCTGGTGGCACTCGGAGCAGTTCCATGCGTTATCACCCTCCAGCTTCTCCGGCTGAACAAACTTGTCGATGCAGTCGTAAATATTGGTCGTGGCATCGGTTGCGGGTATGGGCAACGTCAACATCGTAAACGGAATATAAGTCGTACTCGTGCTCTTACACGACTCGCATATTAATCTCGATGAATACTGGCCCGCAAAGGTCTCAATAATGGTGGAATAGTTGGTCACCAAGTATCTCTCCCATTCAATCGTGGACGCAAGCCGGATTGGCAACGTCTCTCTCCCCCTTTCCTGCTCCCTCGTCAACTCACTTGGCTTTTTCCCGTTGAATGCAATGTTCAAATCTTCATGGACCGTGTCTAATATATAATGTAAAAATTCAGCGGAATCTTGTTGCTCGTTGCCTTTAAATTGTGGATTGAGCTTGCCTAGCTCCTTTTTAAAACTTTTGGGATTACTAGTCTTCCTTTTCAACGTGTTACTGATCATACTCTTGGCCAGAGATTGATAATAATTGGTTAACTCTCCATGTGATCCCAATCGAGAACGCTTAGCAACAAACTTTTCATAGTCATTTTCTATCAAAAAATCAGTCAATTCTCTTGTATTCACTAAGCATTGCAATGCGGCATTCATATAACAGGTGTTGCCAAGATTCACCAATCCTGAAATAATCTCAAACCCGGGGTGATAATGATGATGTTTATGATGTCGTAAAAATGGTATCGGTGAACGCGATGGCCTTTGCGAATGTGATGTAACTAATGCTGTGGAATTCAGCTGTGATGTTGTTGCCATGCTCTTTAAGTCAATACCAGAAGAAGGAGATGACAATAATGTTAGTGTACTACTGATATTTGGAGTTGATCCATTTGTTAATGGCATTTTTGATAATGGCTGAGGAGCAAATACATTCGAGTGGTTCAGTTTTGAGACAATAGGTATCAACTTATCCTTTTTTAAATTCGTTTTGCGGATGTTTTGGCCCAAAGGCGGAGATGGTGATCGTGACAACATCAGTGCCGACTGCATATGCGATTTTGAGACTCCTCCATTCATGAATATCTCCCATTCTGAATATCCACCTTCTAAAATAACAAACTTATTGTTGCCAATTGTTTTAAGAATACGCATAATTTGAATCAATGACTGTGACAATCTGTTGAAAATGGAGGCATCGTCGATGATAATGACCAGCTGAAATTTGTTCAAATGTTCCATCATATGTTTGTCAATTGCGCTGTTAAGTACCATTGTATTGTCTAGTAACTCCTTAAGGGTATATGAAGCCTTCACAAAGGCTGGATCAATGTTGATGATATTGCTGAATAATGTAATGTGATCATTGCTAAATAGCGCATGTGATCTGTAGTCGATAGCAACCACATTTTCTCTCTGGCTGTCATCATCACTAGCAATCTCTAGTAACTCGTCAACATTTATCACTCCCTTTTCAATGTACTTATTGTATGGATTGGTCTTTCTCTCAATTGTCTTCTCTTTAGGGATATCCATAGAGTTCCCCCTTTCATTGTTTCTACTCCCATTCAAATTCGGACTACTATCAATCAAGCTTTGAAATCTTTTCAGCAGATCGTCATTGACATTGGATCTTCTCTCCGTGGGCTCTATTGTCATTTCTTGTCAATTGCCAATGGTCCAATGGGTGATTCAATAGTATAGAAATCCGCGATTGTGCACTAAAACGTGGTAATCTGATTATTGATAGTTCAAGTACTGAGTAATCAACTTTGAATGCAATGAGTATAACCAGCGAGTCTAGTACTTTCAGCCAATAGCCTAAATTGTTGATGTAAAACTTATAAAAAAAAGTGATCATCCTGAAAGCAACTTAATTCTCAACTAAACGAAGGCAACATATGAGAAAACTCTCCAAATGCCTTCATAAAGGCGGTGGAAGAAAAGTAAAATAAAACTGTTGTTACGCATGCAGTTGTGTAAGTCCCAATGCTGATTGAAGAACGTTTCCTGCTCTAGAATTCAACAATAATTGGCTGATCGTTAATGATCGTTTCAAAAAAGTAGTTTACATGAAACTTGTTCACTTGAAAAGAGATATGTGCGCTTATAGATAGTATTTACTTGTACACCATAGGTAAAACTGCTATTCTGTCGATTAAAGTTTGGTAAAGTTTCCTCCAAATTCAAAATTTATTGAGCTTAATCATTTCTACGACAAAATGGAACTTTTTTCATATTTTTTTCATAGAGTAAGTCATCAACTAACTGCTTAAATGACTTGCCAACGCTTACATATCAACACTCACTGGTCTTCAGTTAAAATCGATAACATGGTGCTTATATAAGCTTACGTAAGCCAATGATCTTCTTCTCTTGGAAAAAAAATTTTTTAAAGAAGAAAAAAAAATTTCAATGAAAAATTTAATCTTTCTCTTAATTAAAATCTTTAGTTAACAAATAAGATGTCTCAGGAAGAAGAGTTTAAGCCTGTAACAGTTGAGAAACATGTACCAGTTTCATTTGATTTAGGAAATTTGGCCGTTTTTGATCCTCAACCTTTAGATTTCAAAAAAATATCCAATATTGAAACTAAGGAACAGTATCTTACAGCAGTTACAAGAGACAATGTTCAATTGTTGGTTAATCAATTACTTTCATTACCACTGAAAAAGTCTACGGCTGATGACAAGCTAACTTTGCTTCAATTGCCAACACCATCGACACAGCTACCTCGTGAAAAGTCTATTCCAAAGCCAAAGGAACCAACCAGATGGGAAAAGTTTGCATCCAAGAAGGGTATCCAGAAGAGAGGTAAGACCGGCAAACTAGTTTACGACGAACAATCAAAGGAATGGGTTAACAAATGGGGCTACAATGGTAAGAACAAGCAGATTGAAAGCGACTGGCTTATTGAAGTCAATAACGAAAACGAAAAAACAGATAAATCAACAGGTGATTTGATGGATCCAAGAAAGTTGTCACGTGTGGAAAGGAAGCAGCTTGTCAAAAAGAACCAAGCTCAACAAAAGCGTAATGCTCAAAACTCGTTGTCTAAATAAACTTTTACTATCTTATTATGCTAAGCTTTATAATTATAACTGTACTTTTCTACCTTGTACCTTTTCTCTTAACAAAATTTCCAGTATCATTTTCTTTCCTTAATACAATGTCAACTCTAGAAGCTTTTGTAGCCATTCAATTGCTATACGACCCCGAACACAAACCTCATAAAGTTGGCGATAGCCCCCTGATTCCTGCTGAACCGAAGTTATTGGGTAAGAAAAGCCATTTAGTGTTTAACAAAAGTGATGTTGTAATCAAGGAATTATCAAGTTGGATCAAGAACAGTTCTTCTAACGGGGCGCTTGGTAAAATGGTAAGCATTTTCTGGTCTAACAACAGCCATTTTAAGGAGTTAGATGGTCTTATAAAAGCATTCGAAATGTTTTTAATCAATGATCAAAATTTGACGCTAAACGATGAAGAATACTATCAGATCTTAGTCCAGTTTGTTGATCTTTTATTAAGTTTAAAATCGAGTGAAGCAAACAAGCGCCTTTTATTACAAAAGCGTGACTATATTCTAGCTTTACAATATATACCTTTACCTGACATTCACGACTCAAATCTGAGACAAATGATCTGCGATTTATTCGATATTGACGAAACCAAACTTTTTATCACTATAAGGTCTATTCAAAAAGATGTAGATAGAAGGGAAGTTGGTAGATACGTTCGATTGAATGGTCTTTGTCAAAAATACATGCCACAAGATTTTGATTCCATTGCAAAATATGAAAATTGGAAAATTGAAACAACTCAATTAGAAGCTTCAATAATAAAGGAGTTTGGTGATACACCCAATTGTCAGTCATTTAAGTTTGTCCCATTAGACATGGTAAGTACAGTTACCGAATTATCTAAAATGATGTTGACAGCAAAACCAGAGTTTTTAAAATGTTATATGGATTGCCTTAGGATATGGCAATTTGATCCATTTTCATTAAATTTCATCTTTATTCAACTGATACCAACTCCAAATCCAGAATTGCAGGATATCTTCAGATTTTTGGCAGCTTTAAAAAAGGCAACTGGTTTGGCTTTGACATGTGCGCCGGTTCAGATTGAATTCAATGATTGGCCCTCTAAATGTAAAAAACAGATGCTAGAATCCGGTATGAAGGTTTATGAAAGGTTAAAACCTTCACTGGGGTCAATTTTTCTACATTTTTTTGATGATTCCAAGACATTTACTAATGCTTTGCTCATTATAAGAGAACTGAAACTAACGTCCAATAGTTTAGGAGTTAAGACATATATCAAAGAGTGTATTTCTAGCTCATTAAAAGAAAGGTTTGACACGTATTATCAAAAGTCCGGTATTGAAAAACAATCTCAAAGCAAGATGTCTTTTGATCAAATGGCCAGTTATTTAACAGTTGTTTCGAGAGACATCAATTTATTGTACAATTGGAAGGTTTTGAATGCTGAGTTAAATACCACCTTTGGGATTTATGAATATGGCTCAAAAATTATAATGACTCCGGTGTTATCATTTGTCAAGGATTTTGTTAATAAAATTAAGAATGAAGCTGAACTGAAAAGATCAAGTAGGAAAGCTAACTTTTTAGATTCTAACACCAGGCAGTCATTTAGCACTTTTTTAGACAACCTCAATTCGCTTAAAGAAAGAACAGGATTCAAATTTGATTATCAAAGTGAATTGTTTGAAGATTTTTTGTATCTTGTTGACTCATGGCAAACCGAACTTCATGAACAAGTTAAAGAAATTATTAGAAAGGATATTCAAAATCATTTGCAAAGAATTGATGGATCTTCGTGTTCAAATTCTGCCAGAAATTTGATTGGGATATTGGATGGTTACGTTAAACTTCTTGATAGCTTTCAATGGTCAGATCCTCGACAGCGAGCTTTATTGGATGTTAGAATGTACAAAATCATCACTACTGGTGTTGAAATATATTATACTGCAATGTTCAAAATACTTGAATCAAATATCAAAAATGTTATTAATCTACGGAGTGAAGCATGTACATCTTTGAATAACTTAATGGCAATATTTGTCTACATGGAAAAATTGAGCGAAAAGGACAATATAAAAGCTAGCAGTGACTTTTTGATTTCTAACGGTTTATCACAATTGAAATCACCTACCAAGTTTGTTAGCATCGACATCAAACAAGCTGAAAATGTTGAAGATATTAAAGGGTCACCAGTTTCCCTAAAAGTTTTGATTTCAGGATTATTGACAGGTACAACTAGAACTATTTACAAAGATTTTAATCCTGAATGGTTTGAATCTTTTAGCGGCTTTATTGATGAACGTAAAGAGCGCAGCTTAGCTAAAAGTACAACTACATCATCAGGTTATGGAAGTGGTAAATTTTCCAGTTCTTCCAAAAACATGAGACTAACTATTTTGTCGATTGATGATAATGCTACTGAATCAACATATAAGTCAATAAACTTCAATATTAACTTGAATAAAGAAAATATCAATATGGAAGATAAAAGATTTTCATTGGCCCCAAAGTTTGGTAAATTGGTAATTAACACCGGTGTCGAATTTGAGAAAAATGACCCTTTGTTTTATATTGAAAAATGTAAAACGTTGATTCAAAGAAATATTACCAGAGCTGTAAAATTGTTTCTGGACGAATACACTTTAAAAATGAAAGAAATATTTTCAAGAGAGTATTTGGATAAATCGTTATTGCAAGCACCACCTGGTAACGAAATTAACTATCAACGTTTGATGGATGCAAACTTGAATTCCTATATTGGCTCCATGAGAAATAAAGTTATTCCAGAAATGTTCAACAATTTAGACGATTCACTATTCAACACTATTCTCAAAGAAATCTGGGAAAAGGCAATAAAAAGAGGAGAGGATTTATTACTACCAAGATTATCATTGATTGACAGAAAAATCATAAACAAACTTAACAAAAGATCATCATCAAGTAGCCCTTTAACTGATAATTATAAAAATAGGAGCACAAGTTTACAAGAAGTTACCAGAGTGATTGAATGGTGTTTCAAATTTAGAGAAATGATGGACATATCAGTCATCTCACCTGAACTTCAGGTATCTTTCAATAAAGACTTGGATAAAGTGATCAACATCAAAAACTTGATTTCGTTAAATACAAATGAACTCAGTGTGAGGTATTATCATGCGTGGTCATATGTAAGTCATAAATTGAAAGATAGAAAATGTAGAAGTCCCAAGTTTGATTATATGGGATGGGATGCTGCACAAAAAGATAAAAGGTTGATAAGCAGAGTTATGTTTGCCAAAGGCGATGTTAAAAATGTTAAAAGAAATTTAGAAATTGAACGTCGATTTGAACGAGCAATCACTACAGAGCTGGAGGTTACTTATCTTCAGCAATTCATATAATTCGATGTTGAATAATGATAAAATTGTGTTTGAAATATGGCTGTTATTCCTAAATCAACCAATAAGTAGTTTTTTGGATCAAAAATTATAGTTAATGAAGTGATAGTTTCAAATTTTACAGCAATAGTTTTGTTAATGTATACTAGATATATTTAAAAAGTAAACAAATGAAGAGGCACTTTTCAAATCCAATACTTGTTTAAACTACAAGTCTTTAGTAGAATTACTTTGTTTTAGAAATAACAAGCTTAATATTTGGCGGTGTAAAAGATAATTTGATAAACAGATTTTGCAATTTAGTATGAGATGGCGATTACTTCAAATGCACTCTCTGGCATTTTACAGAAGAAAGCATTTAAAATAATTGCAAATGAACAAAATCATTTGCAAAGATGTAAAGGAAACTGAAGTATTACTATATGTGTTCCTAAGATTTTATTAAACTAGCATCATTATTTGGGTTTCTTCAATACTCAGGCTACAGTATCAATGTATATTCACATAAAAGTCGTTAATATTTGCTAAGCTCGTATTAGCTCAAAAGGACGCTCGTCTTGGTTAGGATTTTTTCAAATCTCTGGTATACGATATAAGCACTTAGATTGAAACCTTGACTCATTACGTTGTAATGGAAGAACATGATATTGATAGATTGTTAGGTCGTAAGACTCCCTCGTTGGCTTCTCCTCTGAAAGATACAAAATCGGTGCATTCCAGCCAGGGATCGATCAATAGTACGGGAACAGGGCTTTCGGTTACAATGAAGGCTGCGCCAATAGTAGAAACAAATACGGAAGTGACATTGAGTGACAGTCCAATGACACACATAGAAGAAGAGAACACTGTAGTGGCCAATTTCCGAAATTTGGCCACTGGATTTACGGATTCAGATCAGCAACAATTGCGGCAACGGAATGGAACGGTGAGAAATGGCGATAAAGGCGATCATATCGAAGAGGCTACCAAAGACGCTGACAATTACAACAACAATGATGAAAATGATGACAGAACAGTCAGAAGAATGTCTTCCAGTGGTACAGAGATGCTAAGCTATAGAAAATCGAAAAAAGGACATACCCGGGGTGTTAGCACAGGATCAGTAATTGACAAATCGCTACCTGAATTACCACAGACACCAAAAAATGGAGGTAAATACGTAGATGTAACTGTTGAAACGGATACAGTTAAATCAACGTCTTCTTTTGTTCAAGGCGAGTACGATAGAAATCTTTACGTTGATGAACGTTATATGGATACACAATATCGATATGCATCAGAAAGAAGAAATAACGATTTTCACACACTTTTTACAAATGTCCCTTTAAGTGACAGGTTGCTAGATGATTTTAGTTGTGCTTTGAGTAGAGAAATTTTATTACAAGGTCGAATCTATATTTCAGAACACCACATTTGTTTTAACTCTAGCTTGCTAGGCTGGGTGACAACTTTGATATTTTCACATAATGACATTAAGAAGTTTGAAAAGAGATTGACAGCAGGTTTGTTTCCGAATGGTATCGTCATTAATACTAAAGATGCTACACATACATTTGCAAGTTTTTTAACAAGAGATCAAACTTTAAATTTTATGGAAACAATTTGGTCAAAGTCAGTAGCACTGAATACGCTAATCAATGGGTCAGAAGAACTTATTGAATCAAAATCTTATATTGGAAGGTTAAGCGAACAAGATATATTTACTATTGACGGCGATTCTAGCGCAAATGAGTTCAACGAAAATAGTGAAGAGGAAAGTATTGAAGAAGATGAGTTGAGTGATGAAAGCTCAAATGAACTGGAAATTTCTACTAAATCGAAATCAACTTCCCTTTCAAAAGTTAATGGAAGCTTGGAAGCTTCATATCCAGGACCAAAAAGACACGAGCCAACAAAACATGAGATCAATTATAACCAAAATAAAGAGCGCGTTGTTTTGGAAAGCGAATTTGATGTTCCTATGGGTTTCTTATTCAAATTATTGTTTGGAAATGATACTAGTTGTCATAAGAGGATAATGGAAATTGATAAGGGATCAAATTTCAGTAATTATAGTGGTATTGAAACAGATCAAAGTATTAGAACGTTTGAATATGACAAAGGATTGAATTATCCAATTGGACCGAAATCCACTAAAGTTTATACAGAAGAAAAAGTTGAACATTTGGATTTCAATGATTACATTGAAGTTATGAATATCACCAAGACACCAAATGTTCCAAGTGGAGGAGCTTTTGACTGCCGAACAAGATATGTACTTTGTTGGGGCGAGAATGGCATGACAAAGCTAACCGCCAGCTATTATTTGAATTGGACAGGATCCAGTTGGATTAAGTCAGTAATTGAAAGTAGTGTTCTTGCAGGTCAACAGAAATCAGGCAAAGATATTAAACTAGTTTTAGATGAAGCGATTGAAGAAAAAAGGAAGGAAATTGATAATCCAATTGAAGGTAAAACTGTTTCCACAAAGCGTAGGACCAAAACAAAAGTTAATGGTAAGCACTCCAATAAAAAAGTTATTAGTGAATCAATTAAGAGTGAAATGGTTAGCACCAAAAATAACAATCATGATTTAATTCTCAAGAGATTAAAGTACACTATACGACTTTTAGTTCTGATAGTCATATTGGAACTAATCATCATCATAGGCTTGGGGTTACAACAACGTGAAGTGATGAGACACATCGATGAATTGAGGAACTTAATGATAAAAAATGAATAAAAGTGTTTTTGATTCAAGTATATATGTAGGGTTTTTGTATCTATAATGCAAGAGTAAAAGATAAGTATAAAATAAGAATTTTAGTTTTTCATTAGATTGGTGAAAGGGTATTATTGTTATTATTAAAATTGAAGTCTTTTGATTCCAAAATTTCCATGTTATCAACAGTCAACACAATTATTTTGTCGTTATTGGCATTGAGTTCGAATATAAACATACCTGTTAAAACTCTTCCCACGTCATGATAAGCTTGATTGCCATTGGCGCCACTACTTTTCAATTCGTTTTCAAAGCTTTTGATTGTATTTGATATACCCTCAAGGGTCTTCTTGGCTTCTAAGACTGCCAAGGTTTGGATAGGGTTGGACGATTTTAACAGCTTTCCCCAGTTAAAATTGTCTATTCTGAAAACGCCATATTTGGCTTCATTTGAATTGGTATCCTTTAAGTGTTCGCAACCAGTATAGCAGGTTCTCCATTTGATCTTGATTTTTGATGTGTACTGAGACAAATTCTGGACTTGAGTGGGTGCCTCCTGTTCAATCAAATTATCATCGATTGACAAATTGATCAACTCGTCACTGGAGAACGACTTCATTGGCTCCTCGATAATGATGTTCGTAATGTGGATCTGTGATTTTGGATTCAAGTAAAACATTGTCAGTCCTTTCTGGATTGCTTTCAATGTTACATTGCAACACATAATGCCCTTGAAGACAGGTAGATTTGGGAATTTTTCCGGCAATATCCTCAACATAACATTCTTTGACACAATCTTCTGTGGTAGCAATCTTGTTGTCATTATCGGAACCTTAGCCTGTAGCAGCTGCACCATTGTACCAAGATTAGCTGTTCTTTCTAACCTTTTCAGATCACTTTCATTGTGTAGAAATCTTCTGATCTCGCTAACGCAAATCCCAGCTCTTGTATATCGCTTAATCTTTATCATACAACCAACCAGCTCTGCGATAACCTCCGAAAGCCAGCGCCGATAAGCAACACACTTTCCACCCTTCATCTTTAGTATTACACTGAATTTTTGAAGGGAAAAACCACACTTTGTGGCGCATTGCATTTGTGGCGCATTTCCTTCAAAATCATCAAAAAACGTTTCTTTGATGTAATAAACGAAGATTTGATGAACTTATTTGCTTTTGAGTGATGCTATATTAGGGTAAACATAGTTTTGAGGATGGCACCAGAGATATTTGACTCGGAAGATCCTAAGTTACCCAAATTACCGACATCAGATCAGGTGGTTTGGTCAGATTATGACCTTACAGACGAGGATGATGGTGATGATAGTGATGAAAATAGGCACAACGACGATGATAGGTTGTCAGCCAGACATGGAAAACTCAGCTTTAGTAAAATTCCATCAAGGGTCAGCCGAAAAGACAGCGTTCTAAGTAACGTGCTGGGAGGACTGTTTGGCCCACAAAGAAAAGCTTCGCAAGGATCTATAAAGCCGAATTCTGATCTTGAGAGCCAAAAGTACCACATTCATGCTCAGGGAGGTGACGACGACGCCGCAAGCTTAAACGTTGGTGATGTGCAGTTTATTGGAGAAGACAAAGTTGAAAACTCAAGTGTCACCGGAAAAGAGTATGCTTCGGACATGAAGCAACACAATGCACCGTTGCAATCGATATTGAATCAACAAGATATTAAAGCTGCTCAGGAAAGACATGATGTGGAGACCCACAGTGACAAGGAAGGCAAGGATTCTGATTACAATGACGCTGATCATGAAGAAACAGGAAACCCAAACGCTTCAGCAAGGAAACGTCGCAGACATAAGAGGAACAGAAAGGCCAGAAAGTACACAGGATCAAAATCAAAGAAAGAAAGAGTTGGATGGGAGCCAGGTATTGATATTGAAACGACTAGTGTTGTTTTGAACAGTCCTGGTTCGAGAATTACAATCACTGATTATTCACAAAAACGGTACCGAGTCACTAGATATAATTTATACTCAGAGATGAATCCAAAATATAACAAATACAGCACTGACTATGAAAAAGGCAAATTGATTCCAGATGGCCTGTTTGATGATCTAGAATCGGATCTGAAAAATGAGGATCTTGATGATGACAACGTGAGTAACACATCTTCATATAGACATAGACATGATCGTGAGTTTAATATGTTTGTTGAATACATGGATAAAGTTGCAAAATCAAGAGCGGAGGTTGAGGCGGCTATCAAAAACAGACCTCAATGGTCAAAGGTTAGATGGGTTAGCATTACTGGTATCTCATGGGAAGCGATCACAATTTTGGGTAAGCACTATGAATTACATCCCTTAGCCATTGAAGATATGATTGATATACCGCAAAGAACAAAGATGGATGTTTACAAAACCCATTTATTTGTGGTTGTTCCATTAATCAAACTAATCAAAACTAAAATGAGGAGACAAACTGAATCACTCTATACAATGGCATGTAGAAAGCTTGAACTTGACGAAACATTATGGCTACCAAGGAAAAGTGAAGAAAAGAAACTCCCACAGTATTCCTTTGGTGGACATCTCAAACCAAGAACAATTGCCAATCGAGACGAGTTGGCAAAGGAGCTAGACAACATAAGCATGAAAAGTAATGCTACCGACAACAAACCTAATGAAAATGACGAATTTGTTAACTCAATTGAATCAGCAACAACCTTGAGGTCACTTACAGATTTAAAGTTTGCCAACTCATTGAGTTCTAAAAGTAAAAAGAGGTTAAAATCAATTCAAAATTACAGGCCAATGACAGCAAAGTCATTGATGGTTGGCACAGAACAACTCTCTATGTATTTGACCAAGGATAATTCCATCTTAACATTTTTTGAACACGAGGCCCCTGAAATTGAGCACGCAATTTTGAGTAGATTATCGACCGAGTATACAATTTTGAGGGAATCTAGTGATCCGTCGATTTTATTTCATTCAATTTTAGATGCAACATCAGACTTGCTTTATCCAGTTATTGATGCATATTTGAGAATCATCAATGAAAAGGAACTTGAAATTTTAACCTCATATGTTCCAGATGTTAGGCACACGCAAAGCTTACATTTGATGAGCAATGAATTAACACATTTAAAATCTACGATCTTACCTATTGCATCTTTGATAGCGCAATTACAAACACAGGCAGTCGATTCAAACTTTTTGTTCATCAAGGAAGTTGCCAAAATTTATATGAATGATATTAGCGATCATTTACTTTCTTTCATTGATGATATCAATGGTATGTCCTCAACAATCGAAAATTTGATCAATTTGGTTTTCAATACAATTTCAGTTTCGACAAATAACTCAATGCAACAGCTGAGTATTGTAACAGTGCTATTTTTACCATTGACTTTTTGGGCAGGTTACTTTGGTATGAACTTTCAGTCTTTTGGTGAATTAGAGTTCAATGTTTCGTTTTATTGGAAGGTCGCAATTCCGTTTACAGCGGGTCTAATGTTTTTAGTCATGTACAGGTCTGTTTGGAGAATGGGTATTGTGTTCAGAAATTTATTCTCAATGCTGGTCAGACCTGGTAAAACATTCTACAAGAGAAAAGATAAAGAAAGAAATCGTACCAAAAAGATTGACGATGCTAGAAAGGAACAACTCAATTGGAAAAGGTTTAAAAGCGCTCAATTAAGACAACGAAAACGACCTATTACTAATTAGTTCAGTAGCGATAAATTATGTGCAATTATATTAGTTATTTTATTTAGTAAAAAAATGAGATCTATGTATAAATATTATTTATATTGTTAAATGTAAAAACTGTGGTTTAGTTGTTTGATTGATGTTGCTTGATTTATTTAATGTTCTTTTTATTTTTTCCTCTTTTTATATATGTTTAAAAGCTTCTTGATCAACAATAATGATTTAAATTGTAAAGATAAAGAAAAAGGAACATTGAAACTGGCGATAGCAAAAGAAATATCCGATAAATCAAGAAGAAAAAAAATGTTCAAATAAAAGTAAAAGCGGTGTAAGCAAAAGCAGCAGCAAGATGACGATAAAAGAATGGTATCAGTTGATCAGAAAAAATTACCATTTTTGTTGAACATTGAGTGTGTATTAATATAACTTTGGTTATTTATGTAAGTTGAAGAAGTCGTGTTGATTGAGTTGAGAGTATTCTTATCAAATAATGAATTTGTATTCTTGTATGAGTAAGAAGCTGACTCATTAACTTTGACATCATCATTGTTAATGCCATCATTATTGCCGTTGTTGTGATTGCTATTGGTATTGGAAGTTAAATTAGCACTTATAGCAGTGAATGACTTGGCAGGAATGGAGATTGGTTCCACGTTGCAGTTATTGATGTAGTCAATTTGATGATCAAATGAAGCAGGTTGTTGTTGTTGCAAATGGATAAATGAATTCATCAAGTTTGATTGTTGAGATACATTGTTGTTTAATTTCAAATCAAATGAAGAATTATTATTTTCCAATTCGTTACTATTAGTATTTTCATCAACATCATCATCATCAAACATAAATAAGTCGTCATGGAATGAAGAAATTGTTTCATTTGCTGTTGTTGTAGAAGCTTGATTATTGATGTAATTAATGTATCTGTTTTCACGATCATTGAAATTGATCATGTATTCTTGATTAATGTTATAACCTCTCTTTAGTCCGCTATCAATCAAAAATGACATAGCTTCATCTAGATTTCTCTCAATTAAAAGTTTGTCGATGATACCAGAAAATGAAGCAGTTGAAATGTTTTGGTAGAGGTCAAAAATGAAATTTTTGTTTTCAATGAAGGACGAGTAGTTGGTGTCTAGGCTGTGTGCCTTTCTGAAAGGGCATTTGTTAAATAGAGTGTATAGTAAGGTGATACCAATTGACCATGTATCAACGAGGGTGGCATCATAAAAATCATCATCGTTGTAATCGTCAAAGGCTTCAGGAGCCATATACTTTTCGGTACCAACGTTGAAGTCGTTACATTTGGTGGATTGAGTTGCCAACCCCCAGTCGCACAACTTGATGGTACCATCTCGCATCAAGAGAATGTTTTCAGGCTTGATATCTCTGTGGAAGACGCCTTTTTCATGAGTAAACTTGATGACGCTGTAAAGTTGTTGGCACAACGAGGAGAACATCTTGGCATCGGACTGGAACGCCATGCCGAGAGAGGTCTTGTTGTGGATGGCGTCGTAAAGGTCGCCACAAGGAACGTACTCCAACACGAGAATGATATACTTCTTTGTTTCAAACACGTCGAGCAGCTGGCAGATGTTAGGATGGTAGCCGAGGTACTTCATGATGGACACTTCGTGGTTGGCCATGGACCTGACGCCCTGCACCGACTTTTTCAACGCCTTAACTGCCACCAGCTGGTTGCGCTGCAGGTCGATCGCTGCCGTTACCTTACCAAAGGAGCCTGTCTGCAAGTTTGACTGAAAGCAGTATCTTTCGTTCAAGTTCGAGTTCCCCTTTTCGTACTGCAAGTAGGCGTCGAGCGACGATCTGAAGTCGCTGGCCAAGTGGTTGAGCCCACCCTTTAACACTGGTTCTTGCATTACTTGTGCACTTGTCATTATTTACTATATCTGTAGTTACCTATTAATACCAGACAGATAGATAGATTTGAAGCTCAACTTTTTTTCTTAATTTAATAATTTTTTCCTGCCGTTTGCAATCTCTTAAATCAATCAAAAGATATTCAATACAACCAGTATACTTTCTGTAGTACTATCAGTACACTGTCAATATACTATCAATAAATACGATGAACTTTAGTTAATAAAGTGGCAAATTAGCCTTCTTTTTTTTTCGCCTTTATCGCATGCGAGGCTATGATCCATTTTATAAACCCGCGCCTTTGAGTCATGCCACACATTCCGATAAGGGCGATATCAACAAACGAAGAGCAATAAACAAATGGCTCTTCCTCCACAGCTGACTGACATCACCAACAACACAAAAAAACAAAAACAACGTATTTCATTGCCACTGTTACTATCACGTATGATGGTTGCACTACTCATATTTTGTTGATAACGCTGCCATATTTTACTCTTTGTTGCCCTTTTTTTTTATTACACAATTTCCTAATGGTGTTTGCCCTCCCCCTCTCTCTATTTTAGGTCTTGCGAGCTCTTTTTTTAGGCTCGTGACGGTAAGTCACGTGAAGATAACAGGCATCCCGCAACGCTTTGCTGGCACCCCCACAAAAACTAGGGGTACGCTTGGCAGTAAACGAGTAAGGCCAACAATTTAGGTGGCATACGGGGGAAGAATGTAAAGTGGGTGTAGGTCAAGTGAAGTGGAATGGCGTGATAGAGTGGGAGCAGAGGGATGAAGCGTGGAAGCAGGGGGGAATATAGGAAAATGCAGGGGGGATTTGGGGTGTAAGTGAAATGGAGAGAATAGTATATTGTTACATCGCAGAAGTGGCTTTTGAATAGAGACAATGTAGCTTTTTGATGAGCATAAAAGGTATATTTTGTTTGATAGTGCAATACAGCTGATAGAGTATGGATGATGAAGGATACTGTTATGTTTATTCTACAGAGGCATGTGGTGATTTATAAGTCCTTGAGGCGCCCCAGCAGTGCTCAAAAGTTTGGTTTTGATAGCACACAAATATTGGTTGCCAAAGTTTCAAAGTTCAGAACTACACAAGTA
Source organism: Saturnispora zaruensis (assembly GCA_003705435.2). Classification (NCBI taxonomy): domain Eukaryota; kingdom Fungi; phylum Ascomycota; class Pichiomycetes; order Pichiales; family Pichiaceae; genus Saturnispora; species Saturnispora zaruensis. The sequence continues at coordinate 24,860 of PPIM02000017.1, read as the reverse complement.
CAGAATTACCGGATGCAGCAACATTTTACTAGCATAGTAAAGTAATTCTGGCTTGTTTTTTTATAGACGGCATGATATGTAGATTTTATTCTTTTCTGTTATGCACGATAAGTATAGCTGATGTAAAAGCTGTAGCTATGACAAGCAAACGCGAGCACTTATCAGGTACTGAAAACCCTAATTTAGCAAATGAGTAATTTCAGAGCCTTATTGAATACTATAGTGTGTTAACAATTGTACAAGCATATTTTAATAAGCTCTCTTAAAAGTATTAATTTTTGCAGGTAAATGTCTCACTTTTACAGAAAAGCTCTTCTGGTAGCTCATCAGCTAGAAAGACATCAAATGTTACCATATATACAATAATGCACTCCCTCGCAAACTATATAAACAAAATCCATTGACACTCGATGTTCTGACAAACCATGCAAGCAAGTTCATGACTTAACCCAAATATATCACATGAGTAATAAATTATGCATATTAAGTATTATAATAAATAGGAAATAAAAGTATGAAAATGCTCAGTGCTAAGAAGCTTAAAAAATTGCAGTGCTGCATAGAACCAATACCCTATAAAGTTTCATTATGATCAATGACTCTTTGGAGTTGTTTGCATTTTAGCTGACACTGCGCCTCTCTTTCTCCAGCACTACGCAATGTTACACGAAGTCTCTCAATATTATCTTCTAAAGTTTTGATTTCTTCCAGGCTTCTCTTATAGCCCCTGGTAATATCGTCATTCTTGATTTCCAGATCTCTAATTGCTCTCTCAAGAGATTCCATCTTATGAGATTCGGTTCTCGAACTGGCCGTGGATATAAATAACTTGTCTTCAAGCTCGTTCATCCGTTTTTTCCAATATGCTTCCTTACTATTAAGCTCATTGGTGGCCTTTTCTTTCGTTTCATCCAAGATCATCTGAATGCTTTCATTGTATTTAGTCAATTTTTTGTTGTCTTCAATGGCTTCCATGATCTCGTTGTTTAATCTTTCATTCTTCATCTTATTCTCACTATCTTCGTGCTGATAATTTGCAACCAAACGCTCAAAGTTTTTATTGCTTAGTTCGTACTTCTCAACTTTTTCCTTCAATTGATCAAGTAAAATCAAATTTTCAGCATCATTCTTAACTTGCTTCATATGCTCTTCATAAACTTTATTGTTTTCATAAAGTTTATCCTCAAGAGACCGTTTCAAAACTAATAACTCGTCTCTTTCCTTAACCAAATCTTCATTTACTGCTTTCATAGTACTGACTTGGTTGCTTAATGCATTACATTTCATTAAATGTTCCTTTATCTTACTTAGCAACCCATCATTCTTCGTCATACATTCATTTAGTGCCCTCTTAAGAACATTGATTTCTTTAACACTTTCAGTATTCATGTTTTTTTGCATTTGTAGCTCATTCTTAGTCTTATCCAACTGTCCTCCGATATTTCGTATTTGCTTACTTAGTTCTCCTTCTCTGTTCATCGATAAAACTAGTTCTCCTTGCAACCTATCAACTTCTTGATCTCTATGCTCCTTGATTAACTCTGAGGTAGATTTTCGGAACTCTTCCATATTATCGTACTTGTCCTTGATATTTTCATTGTCCTCCTTCAACTGCTTAATTTCAAACACTTTATCACTGACATCCCTCTCCAATTGTCTGATCTTTTCGTTTAAGCCATTAATTTTATTTTCACTGTCATCCCTTTGATTAATAACACGATTTATTTTATTGTTAAGTTCCTTAATTTCAATCTCAAGCCCTATTCTCTCTCTTGTTGCACTTTCAACATCAACCTCAGCTTTAGATAATTTGTCAAAGTAATCATTTGATCGATTTTTATAAAGCTCTAATGATGATTCCAATGTATTATTTTTCAATTCCAAGGTTTTCAAACCATTTCTTAATTGAACCAATTGTTCTTCTTTATCATATTTATAATCACTATTATTTTCAAACCTTTTCAATTTTGTTTTCAATTCGTTAATTTGTGAGTTCAATCTCAAATTTTCTTGTTTAAAGCTTGTTGAGTCCTTATCTAAACTCAAATTTTCTTGTGTTTGTTCGTTGATTTTGTTGCTTGTAGTGATATCTCCAAGAACGCCTCTATTAGCTTGCTGCTTATGAATTGATGTTATTCTTTGCTTCTTAATTTCCATTCTCTTCAGTTGGTTTTTCAGATCACTGATAACCTCATCCTTGTGCTCCATTTCAACTAAAACATGTTCGTATTTGTCTTGATAATTGTTAATGTTAGAATGAGATAATGACTGTTGCTGCTGCTGATTCATAGTTGAATATGAAATCATACTATCTCTAGCATTTGACCTATACTGTAGCAGATCCTTCTGTAATTTGACATATCTTGATTGTAAACGCTCATTAGCTTCCTTTTCCAATTTCAGTAATCCTTTTAACTCATCAGCATCGTCGAACATTTCATCAGCCGCATTAGCAGTTGACAAGGAGCTTGTTGACCATTGAATGCCATGTTTTTTTATCAATTGTTTCATTTGCCTATTTTCATAAGACTCTGAAGCCAATCTGGTTCTCAAAATTCTAATTTCGTTATTCAGTTGATTAGCCTCATAACTATCATTGCCAATAAAATTTATTTCCTTGACAACTTCTGGGCTTGAGCTGATTCTCATTTTCATTTGTGACACTTGTAATTCCATTTGTTTTTTATCTTTAATTGCCTTATCTCTACTTAATTCCATAACTTTCAATTTGTTTTCCAAATCTGAAATGGCCTTCTTTTCTATTTTTATCTGTTCTTTAAGATCTTCAACAATTTTTTTAGTTTCTTCCAGCTCTTTCAAATAAAATTGTCTTCCAGAATTGAACTCAACTTCTTCATTAACCTTCTTATCTAACAATAATTTTGTTTCTTGAAAATCATGTTTCAGTTGCTTGTACCGTTTCTTAATCTTGTCAGACTGCTCATATGCTAAGCGCATACTTTCTAGCTCTTTATTTTGTATAATGAGGTCATTGATTTTCTTTGATGCCTTATGGTTTTCAGCAGTCACACTTTTATGCAAGACATTTAATTCTTTGATTTCTTGTTCTCTTTCATTTAAAGAACAACTATTCTGATCCAGTATTTTCATGTTCAACTTTAGCTGATCTTCTTTCACTTTACTTTCTTTCAAAGCCTCTTCAAGTTTACCCTCAATCAACTTTAACTTGTTTTCTAAATCGGTAAAATTTGATTTTCTTTCCATATTCAAAACAACAAGCTCTTTCTCCTTTTGATCAAGAGAAACTTTTAAGATTTTGATATCATTCTCTAACATAGTTTTACCCTTCATCTCTTTACTTAGTTCGCATTCGAATTTTTCAGACTTGGTTTTAACTTCTTCTATTTCGTACATTAGTTGATCAATTTTTGAGCTTTTTGATTGTGATTCAGATTGCAAATCCTCAAAATCTTGTTTTGACTCACTTAAACTTTTTTCCAAATTGACAATTGCTTTCTTAGATTCATTCAGTTGCTGGTCTTTAGACTGAATAACACTTTGATCGTTTTCAATGTGCACCTGCAGAGTGTCAATTTTGGAAGCTAGAGTATCTTTATCCTTTACTGTAATCTGAAGAGCTTTTATTTCAGTTTCCAGTTTCTTAATCTTTGCAGTATATTGAACTTCATTTGCCTTTGAATCATCAAGTGTTGGTCTGATTTTACAAATCAGTTTAAACCATGGGTTAGACTCTAATTTGTACAGCGTTTCCATATTAGAGACTAAAACCTTAGATGCTTTCATTTCAATGACTTGCTTATGTATAGTAGTTCTAACCAACTTTGATCGCACTATGGTATTGAAATTTGTAAATATTTCATTCAACTTTAAATCACGTTGCTTTTCTAGGTTAGCCAAAACCCCATTCCTAAAAAACAGCTTGCTAATACCAACTTTGAATTGATCTTCCTCTAATTTCAGCTCTTTCAAAATTAATTCTGATAATTGCTTGAATTCAGAGTCACTTGTTTTAGAGCTTAGAGTTTTATTTGAATAGAAATTTGATGCCAAAATCGAGTAGTACGAGGCAAAGTTTTTGAAGTCCATCCTATTTGGATAACCAGACCTTGCAATTCTAATACCTTCTAAAACACCGTTACACCTGAGTTGATCTAAAACTAAGAGATCATCGAATAATTCTGCTTTTTTCTCGGAATTCGGTAAAATGCAACGCACAAAGTGTGGATGAGTATTTGATAATTGGTTCATTAACGAATTTAATTGTTCTTTATGACGTTGCGCAACAGTTCTAAAAATTCCAGATCTTCTTTTTCTTGGAGAAGTCTTTGTTGGAGAATCACTTACATTTGGAACAAGAGATGCCTCAAAAAAGTCCATTATCATAAATTCTTTTGAATTAGATAGCAGTTCGACCATGTTAGCGGACAATGGATCTTTATTTTTGTCAATCCATTCATCAACTGAATAATCAACTTCTCCTGCGTAATGCTTAACAATAAATCCATCTCTGATTTTATTTGGTTTAAAAGTTAAATTTTGCTTATTCTTATCTTTAGACTCTAATTCTTTGAATAGCTTTTCTATGAATGATTTATCAGAACCCTTAGGGACAACACATTCCTCGTCTAATATTGAAAAGATTGAAGTTTTGCCTTTGGATCCTTCAATCAATTCGATAGTTGGTTTCAATTCATTACCAAAGTCAATGTATTGCCAAGAAATTCCCTCTTTTAGATATTCGCTTTGTTCAAGAACAAACATATGATGATTGAAAAATTGCTGAAGCTTCTCATTTGTATAATTAATGCACAATTGCTCAAAAGAGTTCTTTTCAAAGATTTCAAACCCAGCAATATCTAAAATGCCAATGTAATTAGTGAACTCGCTAATAGAATTAGCATTAAAATTTGTGTTTATTCTATCAATCAAGAATTGAAATAACTTTTCGTATAGTGTTTTTGCAAGAGCGTCAATTGCAAATTTAGCTTGAACTGATGTCCTTTGCTGTGAAACTGTCTCTCTGCCAACTTTAAAATTTGAGTTTAAAATCACCTTCTTGAATTCTAAATGGGAAACACCCAAAAACTCCGCAACAGTTCTTACCAAATCTTCTGATGAGTCATCTAAAATTGCTTGCTTATCATTATTCATGTTTTTGAAACGAATATTACCCAAATGTAGAATAATTGATAGTATCTTAAAAATATTAAATGTATCGGTATCGGTAAACTTCATAACGTTAAAGGCTTTGAGAAGGTTCTGAAATTCCGCTTTGTCATCAATGGAGGTAATATTAGAAGTTAGCCCTTTGTTCAAATAATCATAAGATTGAATTCGGGTATCCAGTTTGAGCTTTTCTAATATCTGGGTTGGTGCACCCTTGAGCAGCTGATAAAAGACGTGATAATTTCTTTCCATTGGGTTTTGAGTTATCACTCTGGACTTCTCTAACAAATACCAATTGATGTAAGCACCACTTAATTCGTTTCTAGCGGCATCTATATTAATTTTAACAAACTTACCAAATCTAGAGGAATTCAAGTTCCTAACGGTTGTTGCATTACCAAAACTTTCTAGAATTGGGTTAGCCTGTATGATTTGAGATTCCAAAACCAAAGCATTTTCTTTGTTAACTTCATTTGTCGTCACTGAAAGGATATATTGGATAACCTTTTTGGTATTTTCGGTTTTACCAGCACCAGATTCACCTGTGACGAGAATAGACTGGTCCTTTCTCTCTTCAATCAAATTTTCAACTGCCAGTTGTGCAGTACCAAAAATATGAGGCTTCAGTGTTACCTCATCGTTACTTCTACGATATAAGTTAATGAAGTCTTTGTTGTATATGTTTAATGAACGATACGGATTGATAGCAACCAAAAACAATCCTGAGTGAGTGTAAATTTGGTCTTTTTGATACCTCAATTTCAAGTTGTTAATTACAGAGGGTTCATTTAAGTACGTGAGCGATGCCATGTCATCACAATAATCAAACTGTGGTGGGTTACATTTGTTGATCACTTTTAAATCCATTTCTTTGACTTCATTGTTGACTCTAACTTCATAAACTGAGGAATCATTCATTTGCTTTAGAAGTTCTGCCTTTTCGAAAAGGGTGTGATCCAAGTCTGTTGTGGGCACCCAAACTTTGACTGACGCGTCATCGTGCTCGTCGTGTGTCATGTCTTAGCCTTGCAAACAAAAAGAATACTGGTTGTATTCTTAGACTGAAATCAAAATATTCCCTTCTTGAAGTTTTAAGATGTTTTTGTTTACAAATTTCCGTATTGGGAGTTTATAAAAAGTTACTAAATATTCACTAATTTGTTAAGCAAGTGGATGAAGGTGGATGGCTACAGCAGGATCACATAGTAGGTAATATGTTAATGTTCTAAAAAAATTTAAATTGTAAAACTAATAATAATAGTGATAAAAATGGTTGTATAAGAAGTGTGAAAGAAATAAAGATATTAATAAACGTCTCTACTGAAAAAGCTAGAGTGTATTGTTGCTAATCTGAATGATATGATATTTAGTTGGTGAATAATTCTTCCTTTAAGTCAATACCTAATTCTTCTCTAACACCCTTCAATTCAGCAAGGTAAGCTTGGTATTGTTCCTTGTTTTCAACCTTGAATTTCAAGCCTTCGAAAACTCTGACAGCAGTAGCATAGTCGTTGACTCTTCTACAAGCTCTCAATGCTTTTTCAATAACGGCTGGAGAAGGAACCAAATCGTAAGAGAAACAGTTGTTCAAGACTCTCTGTAAAAAAAAGATAGTGTTAGTACATTGAATCATCACAATATAGGAAAAAAAGCAAAAAGCGCATAGTGACGATAATAGTAAGTCACAAAGAGTAAAGTGGTTCTTTTTCAGTGATACTTTTTTTTGCATGACATTATGTTGATAGTGATTGGATAAAAGTTTCTCAAGTGAATAATTCCAAAAATGCTTGCAACTAAGCCACTAAGCCCAAGTTCGCTTAAGGTAATGGGATACATACTTGAACTTCAAATAAATCGTAAGCTTCGTCGAATTCCTTTTCGTATCTGATGGAAAACTCTTCAAAAGTTTCTTCAGCATGGTCGGAGTAGAATCTAACAGCAGAAACTCTTGGCAAAGTGCTTCTGACAGAAACAGCTGCTGTTGGGGCAGCTGCTCTAACTGCTTGTCTAATGTTGGATCTTAAAACGGAGGCGAACATCGTTAATTCTTCTGCTTGGAGAGGAAGACAAATGGTGAACCAATGTGAAGTTGAACTTTTTTTTTCGCCCCACTAGACGTTGGACTGAGAACGACATCTGATTGGCTAGAACGATTATGGAAGCAATGCCTGTGCAATGGCTATTAGGAGTGCCACCTGTTACCAGATACTATATGTTAAGTGTGGTGGGAGTAGGTTGGGCCGTCCAGAAAGGATTTTTACCGTTTAAACTTGGCAGCTGGCCATCTGGAGACTTTCTAAACGACGTTATATCACTGACGTATGCAGGCCAGCTTTCAATATCACTAGCAACAAGACTGTTTATCTTTTCGCAATACGCAACATCTTTAGAAGAAGCCGCAGATTCTACATGGGACTTTCTTTGGTTTTTGGGTGTCATTTTGACATTAATTATCACATATTCGAAATTCGTATACAATATATGGGTCCCAAGCCAGCTTCTTAGGGATGTGATGCTATATATATGGTCAGTTAGAGAGCCTGAAGTGAATATGGCACTAGTGGGGCTCATTCCGTTCCAATCAAAATGGACACCTTGGATCAATATACTTTTGCCAAAGGCTGTTCCAATTGATTCCGCGTCTTCGGTCTCCTCTTTCAATATCAAAAGAGACTGTGCTGCTATGTTCATTGGACATTTTTATTGGTTTGTAAATGACCAGATTCCAAGATTGTATAAAATCAAGTCACCTTTGATGCCAATCTGGAAGAGAAATCAAGCTGACAACGAAGGTGAAAGGGGCGTTTTTAATCCAGATGCTCCAGTAAATGAGGATAACAGGAATGGCGATGAAAATGGCGTTGGAATTGAAAATGAGAATGAAGATAGCAATGATAATAATGATGGTATTGCGAATGGCGATGGAGTTGAAAATGATAACGGAAATGGTAATGCAACGGAAAATGCAATTGAAAACAGTAACGCGATTGAAACTGAAGTGCTAGCTGATGGAGGGTTAGAGTGATAACTATGTCTAATATGCAAATTTTTTGTGTAATTCTATCAAATCTCTTTTACTTTGGTGTAATCTTCTGGGTCCAATCCTCTGTATGGATCGTCATGAATGTTGCCATTGTAGTTTGCGGTCTTCAAGCTGGATAATTCTGTGATCGACTTGATAGCTTCCACATCAATCGGATGAAACATGGTATCCTTTCTGCCAACCATTTGCATTGATGCGATTTTTTGTGAATCACCTAATAGAAGTTGATGCGATGTTGAGGTGGCGTTGCCATAATGCATGAACATCTTACCCGTTCTAATATCCATGCCACTTGTAGTGTCTGCCTTTGTTGTGATATCTATTTTTTTATTGTGTTCCTTATTTCTTTCTAGAATTTTGACATGGTTCTGCTCCAAGCCTAATAGATTCACCCCAATTTCATTCAAACCCAACACATCGTCCTTCTTCATCTTTTTGAAATCTATATCCCCAGATTTCCAAGTTCGCAGTCCTCTTCTTTGGCTTTTCAAACTATTCAAAGCCATTTTCAAATATTTGTCTTTGGATAAATCTTTAACTTTGATGCTTCTCAGTCGTTCGTTACGCTCATACACCTTTTCCAGCTCCCGCATTTCACTTTCATCAAGCACCCCCATGATTATTTGATCCCTGATAACATTGTAGTTTGTCAAGGAGCTGATTTTATATTTGCTGTCCTCCGATATCTTTAACGATGTGCTCCCTGAAAAGGTTCCATACTCACCGACCAAAGATCTTGGCTTTGCAACATTTGACATTCGTAGTAACTTGCTGATTTTTTTCAGCTGCTCCACCTTATATGATGGCAGCTTTCTGTCTTCTGGGTTCACGCTCACTACTTTCCGAGCTCTGTTGCTTTTACCTCTAACACTTTTTGACTTGCTTTTCCGACCGTTGAAGCCATAAGAAGAGTCCGATTCATCCTCTGATGACGCATCTTCACATCCAGTCTCACTTTTTGGTGGAAGCTTGCCTGTTCTTGACCTTGTAACCGCCATAACTAGCTTCTAATCCTATCTTTTGGCTTCTTTATAGTGAAATTCTTTCTTTTCATCTTCTATTTCAGTTTTTTCCTGCTTTTTCTTTTTATGCAGTGAAAAAACGGTTTTGTTTTTGCTTCCATGAAAATGTTCCATTTCGCCAACTGGGTTCCAAAGCATAGAAACAAGCTATAATAGTGTAGTGTAGGCTGTTTATAAGATCAGTAAATTGATATCTTTCTACCCACACAAAAACTGTAGCTGAAACTCAATTTTGCGACTCACACAAGTGCAAACATTTGATACTAGAGATTCTTGTTGCCAAAAAAGCCGTTTCCCCTAATATTTGAGTGACAGCACTTACCTTATAAACAACACCTTCTTCAACTTGTAATTTGAAGACTTGTTATAGCGTGATACACACCTTCTAAGAGCGTTACCTAAATAGGAAATTTTTGACAGACATGTGATTAGTCTTATTTTTCTCTTGTGCTATGTAAAATTAGCTAAGAAGCCAATTACAATAAGGTTGTTTCTCTAGCCAGATCAAAGAATATTGTCACAATGTCCAAAAAGATGCAATCGGAGCCCATGGGTAAGGCCAGGACGTATTCGGTGAGCTCGTCAATTGACTCCACAAGCAGCACGCCAGTTCAGACACCGCATTCGATGTATGCCAAAACACCAAGTCAAGATAATATCACCATATTCGATCTGCTGGATCCATCGTTTCTATCTTTGGACCTCAAGAAAAGGAAGGACGAGACATACAATTGGGTTAAAGGAGTTTACAAAAGAAGGTCGAGCTTCAAATCCTCAGGCTATGATGAAATCGATCGATTGAAGCAAAGGATGCACAAAAGTATCGATAAGGCCTATTTAAGAATCGATAAAGTTCAGAACAGGTCGTCAACAGAGAAGCTGTTCTTTTCTCTGTCTGTTTATTTTATTTTTTTGATGGGTTTCATGGTGGGTAACTGCCCGCAGTACGTGCACATCACATATACAATTGTTATGGCAATTTTAATCCCAATTAGATATATCACGTACTATAAGAATGGTAATGGTTATTTTCTTGCAGATCTATGCTACTATGTTAACTTTCTCCTCTTGCTTTACATTTGGGTTTTCCCAAATTCACAAAAATTATTCATAACTTGCTGTTCATTCTCTTGGGGTACTGTCTCTTTTGCTGTGATCACCTGGAAAAATAAATTGGTTCTTCACAGCATTGACAAAATTACCTCTACTGCCATTCATGTGTTGCCTGCTGTCACCATGTACGTTATCACACATCAATTAAGTCCCGAATATAAGTCACAACGATTTCTAGGTTCTGTTAGGCTTGCACAATGGAATTTTTGGAATGGTATCTTCTACACATCCATAATGTACTTTATTTGGCAATTAGGTTATCACTACTTTATCACTATTAGAAAAGCCGAAAAAATAAAAAATGGTAGGATTACTTCCTTTGAATACCTGAGAAAGGCTTTTGCAGCTAAACCAATAGGCAAATTTGTCAATTCATTACCCGAGCCATTTCCTGTCGTTGCATTTACCTTTATTCAATATGGATACCAGTTGTGCACAATGTCACTATGCCCATTACTTTACAAGTACAAGATTCTTTGTTCATTATTTGTTTCCTTTATTTTTATGACTTCAGTTTACAACGGTGCCACTTATTATGTCGACTTCTATGGTAAGAAATTCCAGAAAGAAGTTATTAGATTACAAAAGGAAATTGAAGACCTCAATAGTGGTAATGAAAAAGTAAATGATATAGGTGTGACATCTTCATCATCAGCTCAACCAAAACTTAATGTTGAAAAAGAAGAAATGAAACCAGTCTCCATATCTGATATTATTGAATCATAACTTTCTCCTCATTTATACTTCAAATATTTTTATGTCTAATACCACCTTTCCAAATCTCAAACTCGCTTGTAACACCACAACCAGATTTAATTAAAGGGCCAAACGGAACTTGCAAAATTCTAAACCATTCAAAGTTATCATATTTGAGGTAATTGTTTTTGCTTAATTGTTCAACAATTTGAGTTCCTGGTGCTTGTGAAACTCCTTGAGAGTTCACATCGTCAAATGAAGCGTCAATTCCCAACTCCATACTAAATTCATCAATCAAATTCTCGTTTAAAACTGGTTTAAACGCCTTGCTAAGTACGCATCTCATGTCAACAAATTCTAGTAGTGGTATACCCAAAGCGGGCCTTGTTGTAATTCCACTTATTTTAACTTTATAGGAGTTCTCAAATAACCTTCGACGTTCACCCCTCAAAACGCTTTTTAAGTCATTTGAATTTGTTTTGTTGCTTGGCTCATTATATTCTTTAGAATCTCCTTCGTCATCAAGATAATCTAATTTTTCGAATCCATCTCCTCCAGAATCGACAATTCCTTCTCGCTTCAATAACTGTCTATATATAACACCAATTTCATCCCAACCTTCAAGCCAGGATAACTGATATTCACTATTCAATTTCCACAATAAGTTATTAGTACTCCCATTGCTTCCCCCTTCACTTTTTCCTCCTCTATATATTCCTCCTATAGGTTTATCTGTAACCTGATTAGCCAGAATTACTGTAACATTGTATTTCTGAGCTAGTTCTTTGAGATATTTACAAGTGCTTCGTGTATATTGTGGTTGTTCACTCCATCCTAATTCAACTCGCAAATGATGAGTAATTGAATCAAGTATTAACAGCTTTATTTCCGGATTCTTTTCTAATAATACAGGTACTTGATATCTCAAAATGTGCTCTTGTTCTTCTAAAGAAGTAGGGACCTTTGCCGTTGTCAGTACATTTTCCAGTTTGGGAAAATGTGCATAATTGTCCTTACTTATCCCATTGTTTTCAATGATAGCATTAAAGTGTTCCAAAACTTGATTTAAACGGTTTGTTGGCAAAGGGCTTTCTGTTGGTATGTACAAGGTCTTTACTGAATAATTATGTTTGCTCTTTTTACTCAAATGTTCATCATTTTGAGAGTTTTCGTTAAATCCATAAATTGATGGCCCTAATCCGCCAAATTCTTTCGGCAGCTGAATAGCAATAGCCAGTTGTAAAAGTAAATTTGTCTTACCGCTTGACGATTTTCCTGCAATTTCAATCAAGTAACCAATTGGAATCCCACCATTAAGATTTTTATCCAACTGTTCATCGCCAGTCGAAAATGTCATACAGTCATCCACATCTGGTATACTGTGTTTTGTTTTCATGATAGCGTTGATTGTTTCATCTTCAAGTTTTGCAATAAAGCGGTCGAGTTCGTCCGCAGTTCTATTTAGTTTCTTTGCGGTAGCAGTTGTTGATGACAAAAGAAGATCTGTAGTGATAAGCTGCTTTGACTTGAATACATTTAGCAACGGTTCATATGTATTATCATTCACTATGAAACTTGAGCTGGAGACCTGCTCTTGTAAATCCATCACGTTAGATGAATGTTAAAATAAAGATGGTTTTTCTGATTACTGTTTTCCTATTGAAGAAAGATAAAGTTCATAAAATTTTTTATTGTTCCTTATAATATGTCAAATGATATCCAGTATAGCGTTTATAAACTGGAATTTCCAAATGCTATTGTGGATTTTAGTGTGAATTATTGGAAATATACATTCCGCACAAGAATAAACACTGATCTTAATGCTTGTTATGACTTCAATTTTTTTGTGTAAAACCTAGCAAAACACATAGTGACAACTAATAACAAAGCCAGCAATACGTCAAATGTTTAGTTGAATAATATTGGCAGATTCTACTGAGTAATAGGAGGTTTACTTTTAACAATAAGAACAAGTATTTTGCCAAACACGATTGTAAAACAAAAGGTTTGTGAGCGTTAAAGAATGATGAATCCAAAATTCAGCACTTTTGCTCAACATATCGAGTGAATTATATTTATAAGCTTACATTATTATATGTGATAAAACAGAAAATTTTGGAGAGCAAAAATATAGTAACTATTTACTGCCAAATAAAGCAAAATGGGTGTTGAATGCAAGGAAAATGTAAAGTATAAAACATTCTTGCTAAATATGGAATTTTTATTGGAACGTAGATATCCAAAGAGCAAAGAGAACATGATTTTGATAAACGAATGAAAATTTGATAAAATTTGAACAAAACTATATGAAAATAAATAAGTGGATAGGAATTGTAAACATAAAAAAGTTAAAAAGCTAGTTTCAAAATATGATGCTGTTGATATCATATGAGATCTTCATCATCTTGATTTTCATTTGCTAATGCATCTTGATCCATTTCGTAATCCTCTTCTGAATCTTCTTCTATCTCTTCCTCCTTAATATTTTCATGTTCTTCTTCAATTCCTTCATGATCTATTTCGTCATCTTCTTCCTCAAAAACATCTTCATATATAGGACCATTATTTGAGTATCTTAAATCATACTCTTCATCGTTGTTTTCACCCAACTTGACTCTTTCTTCATCTAATGTGCCAATTTTACTGTTCCTTCTACCAGTGGCCAAACCATTATCATTTTGATCTTCTTTTAAGACCGTTGCCATAAAATAAAGAAAGGCAACTCTCTTCTTTTTTTTGTTGAACATGAAATACATATTACACCATAGAACACCTGGAAAATCATTGAGAAAAGACTCTTGGGGTTCGAATTGGAAACAAAGCGTACTGTCTAAGTCAATATGTGTATTGATTGTTTCCCATACCCAATCTAAACCAGTAGATTTGCCAACGGATATAAGAAAATTGTTAACCTTTGAAGTTAAATCAGCCGGTGAGTTCAAAAGTGTGAAATGTCTTGGTTGTATAGTTGAAAAGTCATGATCTGGATATGTAGCGTTCAAAATTGCTATGAGATAACCAAAAAGTTTCCTTGATGAAGATTGACTCAATGGGCCAAATGGAGATTTCTCAAATCCATCATTCGAATCACTTGCAGCATTAGATTCTACATTTTTTTGGGTTAATGACAAAGGAGGCGAAGGTGAGTTGAATGATTTTGACCGCACCTTGTTGAAATTGTATTTGTTACTGCAATTCTCTATCAATTGTTGCTGGATTGGTACTGCATTTGAGTAAGTGTATGAAAATGACCGTTTTTTTAGTTGAACAAACGCTTCATTTAGCTCGTATTCACTGCTGGAGGCTATAGATGTGTTGGAGTTTTGGCGCTCTGTTTTATCAGTGGCTTCAATGTCATCTGTGGAATTGTTATACAGTTTGTTGAGAGTCTTGTATAGTTTCCTATCAGCTCCAATAGGTTTTGTGGTGAACAAGTCGCACGTTCCCTGAATATGCATATCCGTGGTATTAAATGTCAATGCTTGATTGACCAGGTCAATATCGAACTCATCGATGTACTGAAATAAGTTGACATATATGTTAATTAAATGCTCCATGGTACTATAAAGGCACCTCAAAATTTGAAAAGTATCTCAATTCTTTTATACATACCTTCATTTCAATGTCAATGGACCTCGACAGTCACTAAAATTCTTGCTAGTAAAGTTCTTAAAAATTTAAAGACAAAGAAAACATTTTTAACTTTTAATTGATAATGTTGAAAAACGGAGTGTGCTCCCTTAATTAATGAGAGAAGAAAAAAAAAATATTTTCCCTATATTTTCATAAAAAGAAGCCCACGACCGGGATTGAACCGGTGACCAACAGATTTGCAATCTGCTGCTCTACCACTGAGCTACGCGTGCCTTTCTTGAAAGGAAAACAATCTTTACCATCAACCAGTTGCATTAAAAGAATATTTGTAGCTTTGATACATAGAAGTTGGATGTCAAATAAAAAAATTGCAAAAAAATAATCATTTTAAAACATAGAAAAGGTTTGTTTAGAAGTAGCTCATTACTTAATTAAAGTAAGTACTAAAATTCTGATTTCACCTATCTATACTTAGCATCAACTATTTGTAGGTAAGAAGCACAAAGTTGCTCAAATAACAAGAAACACTCAAAGACATACATAGTAAAAAAAGATAGCTATTAAGCTATCAAATTAGTGTCAAGAGGACGTATGCTGATCAAACTGTTACTTTCATATAAAGACTGAAATAAATAGGTGTATTTAGCAGTACAATGTCCGGTAAAATAGCCGCAACTAATACGCCTTCACTCAACATAAAGATGACCGTAAACTTTTCTTTTCACACACTATTTCTTGTCTTCAAAAACACAATGCTCACTTTCTTTGTGAATCTTTATTTTTCGTAGCCAACATATATATAGTGCTGAAAGACTAAAGCAAATTCAGAACTGATAATTGAACATTAGGTTAGCTGATAAAGCGCCACTAATTGTGCAGCTTTATACTAGGTTGGCTCAATGACTAATTGGCTCCTAAACTTGTGTATTTTACAATCTTTTAGAGCTGCCAGCTAGTGAAAATTGGTAAAATTTTTCAACTTACTACGTCCAAAATATTGTACAATAACAATACCCGGTGCTATCTATATGTAACCCAATTTCTTAAAGGAAAATTTGGAACATCACAATTAATTACAATCAGGCTTTTTAGCGGAATGAAAATTCCAATTACTTAAAATACTGTCAAATTATTAACTTTGTGAAAGCAGTAAAATTTAAACGTTAGCCAAATTTGAAAAGTCATCGCCATGTGCTCGGAGTATTGATATAAATAACTTTTAAAGATAGTATAAAAAAATACCATAACTATATAATGATACATGTCTATTCCAAATCCCTTTTTTACTTGCGTCACTAATTTTTTGTATGAGACGTACCATTTGCATGGTTATTTCCGTGATCATCATCATTATTACCATCATCTTCATCATCATCAGAAAGTACAAATCCGTCATTGTTAGTTGAACTTGGTGGTAGTGGGTCCTTAAATGGATCAATGTTATGAGAATCATCAAATGGGTCTTCAACCGACGAAGACTTTGGAACATTGGTGTTCTTTACATTGTCATTGGTATTTTCTTGTTGTCCGAATGGATCAGCATCAAAGGATCTTAAATCATCAAATTCGAATTCATTACCATATTGCTCCAAATCTACGTTATGATTTTCAGTGCTATCACCTTCGAGCGCAGATTGTGGAATTTGTGTTGAAGCTGCCAATAGGTATGAGGTATCACTTGGTCTCCAAATAATGACGATACCAATAAAAACAATGAAATAAACACATGCGGGCCAAAAAGCTGTCAACACGCTATTAAACTTCCAAAATCTTTCGATTGACTCTGACAGTGAGTCACTGAAAATAGCAAAAGTACTTAATAGTAAACCAGCAAGTAACAAAATTAATGATAGTGAAATAACTTTAATCAATTTTTTGTACATTCCAAGTTTGACGATTTGATTATTTTGTGCCAATTGGTTCATAGTATTTCTCATATTGAAAAGAATAGTATAGTATAAAACAACAAACATGACAGCATTTGGTATTGTCACCAACAAAACCAAAAGAGAGTCATCATCAATACCATTGTCGTAACCCTTACTTGTATCAGTTGTAGAACTGGTTGGCTGAGATTGGGTAGTATAGTATGAAACACAGGTAAAAGACAACAATGTCATGAATTGAACAACACAAAGCAATTTACACTTGTCCATGATTTTATTTGGTAATTTAGGGTAAACAATACCATAGCCCAATGAGATAATGACTAGTAGGAAGAAAGAAAATGCAACTTTGAAAGAGTTTAAACAACTGATGAAAACAATGTAGAATTGGATACCGGCAGGTAATGGGAATTTTTTGGAGTTATTTTGAGCTTCATATAGAGACCAAGTTAGTAAATTTTCAATTGTTAGGAAGACGAAAAAACCTGCCAAATACTTCTGCAAGAGCAATAGCTCGGATCTGTGGAGATAAACCTGAAACAAAAAGACACTTAAACAAACAGCGTAAACAATAGTCAACAAGCCATACAATGGCAATACAGGAATGTCTGACGCTGGCAAGTTACCAAAGGCGTTGTGGAAGCTAACCACCATTTTGAATTCGTTGGTCGATTTGTGGCCAAATGTCGGATTGTACGCAGCTACACAGTAGTAGCCGGTTTTAGTCACATGATAGCTAAACTCATTAGTCCCCAATTCGGTGAGCACCGAAGTCTTCACTGGAGCTACAGTAGTTATGTTGTCTCCCACAATGAATTGAAATAACTGGTCCTCCTGGCACAATCCCTTGTTAACCAAAGGCGGGTCGCAAAGGTATCTCCGAACGCCTGAATCAGGATCCTCCACACCAAGTTCACCGATATCCTGGTACTCAAAGATTACCAGCGCAATCGCAGCTTTCTCTGTATTTGGATCAGGCGTCTGGTATGATTCCAACTCAACTTTGATAAATGGCTCCACAGGTCCTCCCCAGTCAATCTTCGAGTACATCCCCGAACAATACTCCGACGAGCCGCTCGTAAGCTGCACCTTTTGCGCCACTGATAACGCGACAAATACAAGTAGCTGAAGTACGATTGCAAGCATCCTTTCACTCTACAGCTAATGGATATATCGTCTGCCACCTATTAACTCTGGCTGACTTTACTTTTCCCACTGGAAATTAGGGGCTCATGTGGCGCATGAACCAACTAATGAATGCGCCACGTTTTGTACAGATTCCTTTTTAATTTAGCCACCGAATAAAAGAGATGGCATATTAACAAGTGTTTCTTTAGAGAACTAGGTGAAAATGATGCTTAGAGCTTCCAAAATACCACTGGCTAGAACTATGGCAACTACTGCCAAGTCCAGTAGTGCCAAAAAGTATCTAGTGGGCACCGAGATGTCAGGATACAACATTAATAGAGTAACAGATGTTCCAGAGTTCAATTTGACGGCTATTGATTTAATTCATAAGCAAACAGGCTCACATCACTTACACATTGATAGACAAGACAACAACAACGTATTTGGTATTGTTTTCAAAACAAATCCACCCAATTCGACAGGGTTGCCCCATATTTTAGAACACACTACTCTATGTGGATCTGAAAAGTACCCAGTCAGAGATCCCTTCTTCAAGATGCTGAACCGGTCCTTGTCCAACTTTATGAACGCTATGACCGGGCACGACTACACGTTTTATCCCTTTGCGACCACAAATAGCAAGGATTTTGATAATTTGATGAACATCTACCTTGACGCCACGCTACATCCTCTCTTGACAGCGGATGACTTTTACCAGGAGGGCTGGAGATTGGAGCACGAAGAAACCAAAAACAAAGACTCACCGTTGAATTTCAAAGGGGTTGTCTACAATGAAATGAAGGGCCAAATCTCAGACTCGTCCTACTACTTCTGGATCAAGTTCCAGGAAGCAATTTACCCCTCGCTGAATAACTCTGGTGGTGATCCTCAAAAGATTACAAACTTGACGCATGAAGATTTGGTCGAATTTCAGTCAAAGTTTTATCACCCTTCCAACTCATCAACTTACACTTATGGTAACATCGCCTTGAAAACTCATTTGGAAAAACTTGATGCTGCATTCCAGCTATTCGGTAAAAGAGGTATCAAAAAGGATGTAAAAGAACCTATTGAATTTGATAAGTCTGTTTTTCATGAAATTAATGGACCTATAGATCCAATGCTACCTAAAGAATTACAGTACAAGTCTTCACTAACCTGGTACGCCGGCAGACCAAGCGATATCTACGAAACTTTTTTACTGAAAATTGTTTCAACACTATTGATGGACGGTCATTCTTCTCCGCTATACCAAAAGCTCATCGAATCTGGCGTTGGTACTGATTTTAGTATCAATTCTGGTGCAGATTCCATGACCGCAGTAAACTTTTTTACAATTGGTTTGAATGGTTTAACAAAGGAAAAAAGCGACAAGTTAGATGCGTTGGTGCAGGATGTGTTGAAAGGAGTAAATCTTAAGGGATTTCCAGATAATAAAATCAAAGCGATTATTCACCAATTAGAATTGAGTAAAAAGGTTGAAAGCGCCAAATTTGGTTTGAATATTTTAAGTTCTATTGTTCCTGGTTGGGTTAATGGTGTTGATCCTGTTGACACTCTTAACTGGAATGAAATTGTAGTCAAGTTTAACAATGAATACAAAATCAAGGGAGATCAAATTTTGAAGGACGTTTTGAAAAAATATATTTTAGATAAACCATACTTCAAATTTGTTATGATTCCAGATGAGACATTACCAGAAAAGATCAAAAAAGAGGAACAGGATAGACTCAATTCAAAAATATCTAACTTAGAAACTTCAGACAAGGAGATTATTTACAACCGCGGGTTGAAGTTACTAGAAAAGCAAGAAGAAGTTGAAGATCTTTCATGTTTACCGACTGTGAGTGTTTCTGATATCAATAGAGAAGCTCCGTATGTTAGAATTAACCATAGCCTTAAAGAAAACACTATGTTTCAAACTAGGTTGTCCCCAAAAACTAATGGATTGACTTATTTCCACGCATCAAAACCTATTTCACATAAAGATTTAGACCAGGAGCTCATAAAATTTTTACCACTATTTTCAAGTGCTCTTACCAACTTGGGAACCAAGAGCAGATCTATGGCCGATATAGAGGATGAAATCAAATTGTATACTGGAGGTTTATCTGCAAGTTTTATGGCGCACGGATCTCCTCATAATCCAAACAACTCATTCTTAAAACTCAACTTTGGTGCTATTTCTTTGAGTAATAATTTTACTAAGGTGCTCTCTCTTTGGAAAGAACTTCTGTTAGAGACCAACTTCAACAATACTGAAAAGTTGAGTACACTTATAAAATCCGTTACCAGTGATACATTAAGTGATGTCGTGAGCACTGGCCACGCATATGCTAGATCAAGTGCTCTTTCTAAAATATCTGACGTTGGTTTCATTCAAGATAAGCTTAATGGTGTCGAGAATGTTCAATTTTTGAGTGAACTTGCCAAGTTTGAAGCTGAAGGCAGACTTGACATTGAGGTTATTCCTAAATTAGAGGAAATTAGAAAATCTTTATTAACTATGGGAAGTGGATTCAAATATGGTCTAACAACATCTAGAGATCAAGTAAACTTTCACGAAGAAGAAGTTTTGAAGTTCAATAGAGACATTAAATCAGGCGATTATTCTCTACAATCATACGAAATTTCCAGAAACTCACCTCCTGATTTGAAAGAATTTATCAAAATTCCATCACAGGTCTCGTTTTCGGCACAAGCACGTAATGGTCCAGGATATACTGAAAGGGATGCAAGTTCCCTACAAGTGCTGTCTCAATTGATGACTTTCAAATATTTACACAGTGAAATCAGAGAAAAAGGTGGAGCATATGGTGGAGGAGCTTCATTCGATGCATTGAACGGTATGTTTTCGTTTTATTCATATCGAGACCCTAGACCCCTAAACTCAATCGAGGTTTTTACCAGGGCAGCCGACATTATCAAGAATAAAATTAACAATGAAGAAATTGCAGAAATGGATTTAGAACAAGCCAAACTTAGTATATTTCAGAGACTAGATGCACCTATCAGCGTGCGAGAAGAGGGACTGGGTCATTTCCATTATGGAATTGATGAGGAAATGAAACAAGAGAGACGTGAAAACATTCTTGACTGTACCTTAAATGACGTGATTAACGTTTCTGACACATATTTTAAACATTCTCAAGGCAGTAAGAGCGAGTGCATTCTCGGCCACGAAGGGGATTCTCTTGGAAAAGAATGGATTGTAAACGATCTTTAAGAATTTTCTTTGTTTATTTTTTATTTTGGATTTTGCATTCTTTGTGAATGTCATCCTTTAAAAAGTATTTTTACCTGTAGTAACTTGAATCATCCCATCGCAAAATGCCAGATCACAAGTTCTGGTTAGGACAAGGTAGTGGGACATCTGCAACAGTTCTTTTCTTGACACCAGAGCGTTCGAAGCAAAGAAAACAATCGTCAAAGGTGTACCTAGAAATCGGCAAATACTGCGACCGTTGCAAAATCAAAACAAATAAACTCTAATTTCTGGAACGGCATAAGCTCCTTTTTGTTATTGTTTGGTAAGTAACATGAAATTACATTTAAACTTGTACATTCCAATCTGGGAATCAAATTCTCGGCCTTTTCATTCTCGGCTATTTCTTAAAAGGCCGATTCTTTTGTCATGTTTCCATGCACTAAACGTGGCTTAAGAATTTGCCTTGTTTCCACATTCGCGCTTTCCCGATTTGTACACACTATAATAAGGTATCACTTTATACAATACCTTCATATGTGAGTCTTTCTCTACTTGAAAGAAACCTCTTGAACCAGCTGAAATTGTATTTGTGCTAACTGCGCTACCACCAAAGGTTTGTGTACTTTGAGACCTCAACAGTAAATAATTGAGACATATGACCACAGATTTTCGTAAAGAAAAGCAAGCTAGCCGCGCCTAATTAGGGCGGATCACAGCCACTTCCGTTTGGAAAAAGTGCATGGAAAGAGTTGCACTTGCAGCATGCATCTTTTTTAGAATGTTTTTTCCTGTACTTTAAGGGAATTCACCGAGGCCTCTTGAAACTGAAACTTTACTCTGAGTTTTTTTTTCAGAAAAAATAAGCCTTCGCAAATGAGTTACAAATATTTGACGTCATGTACGGTTACCTAATACAATCTTTCATTATCAAAGGGTAAGAGCAGTAGCTGTTACGTAACCTTGAGATCGGTAATGTGTCCCAATATAGATCTATCGAATAGGGTAAATAGAACAAAAATCGGATTTACTTAGAATGCCTCTGCTGTATATTTTTGGAGGTCAATGTGCCATCTCAAACATATGCAAACTAGAATCTATCTATTTGCCGTAAATGTCACAAAGTTTATATAAATTCTTCCTCAAAGTTTATTTGCGTTGTAAATTGTTCTGTCGTTTCTAGGATCTGAAAATTTTAGTGCTGCAGTAGATGCATAGAACATAAGTGCAATTGTAAAGTTTATCAAGCGGAATTTAAAAACGCTTTTCCTGAGACGCCTTGACATCATATTTGACAACTAGTTACATAAAGCATGACTTCTACAGCTGCCCTGATTAGTTTATACTTTACATTTTTTACCCCTTCGGCTTTTGTCGATCAAAATGTCGCCTTAACTCGAACGGGGAATTGTTGTGAATCTCACCGTTTACGTGGGCCACTTATGCAACTCGTAAAAACAGCAAAAAATTTTCATCAGCGGGTGAAATCGCAAGTCTTAGAAATAACCAGATTCCCCTAACCGTTTATTTAAATTAGCCAGTTTCCCCCTGCTTTCACCCCTATCAATTACATCAATCTATTGCTTACATATCGACTACAGTTTTGTTCGTTTAATCACAACACCCCTAGATACCAATGTTAATACGAACTGTTACAACACTTTGTTGGTTATCGCTGGCATTGCTTGTCGGTAGAGCTGATGCTTCGACCGCAACCTTAGCTACTGGAACCCAAAGTGCCGCTTATGTTGCTTCAACTGCAGTTCCACTTTGTCCAAATGACGATTACACCATTTGTCAAAGAAACAATTACCCTTGTGCCTCTGTTAATCTGCATGATATTTATAAGGTTCAAAATGAAGCTAACGCCTATATCCTTACCGTTGACTTTAAGGCATCAAATTGTTTGTCCATTGATTACCTTGGAGAAGCCAAGTTTCTTGACCCAGGTTCTCCAACTGTTTACTCCAGAAACAGCAAGATTTTCTTAATTGATGACCCTTGTGACTGGAGTGCTGTGGTTAAATTTTATCCATCTCAACATCCAACCGACAGTTCTAAGGTTTGTCACTCTGGACAAATTCAATTTGATTGGTTTTCAGGTCCTGGCGTCAAAAGTGCTCCTTCAGGTTACTCCATGAAGGGATCTTATGACTACATGTTTGCTTGTAACAGTGGTCAATCCGATTTTCCTCTTTATTGTTGGGATAAGGAGGCTTCAGGAACTTCTCCATCATCTTCATCATCCTTATCATTATCATCATCCTCCTCGTCCTCATCCTCCTCATCCTCCTCATCCTCTTCTTCTTCTTTATCGTCTTCGACATCCACTTCAACTAAGAGCACCAAAACCGAATCTTCAACGACCTCTACTGAAAGCACAACATCATCTAAAACATCATCTTCTTCAACTTCCACTACCTCTACTTCAACACCTGCAGTTACTACAACCGCGACCGCTTGCAGCTCCGAATACCAACAATGCCATGCTTCAGGTGATTGTTGCTATCCATACACTTGTGTTTCAGGAAATCCTCAATACAGTCAGTGTTTATACCAATTGCCTTCAGGAACTACTTGTAACACTAACGGAGGTAATTGTGGTAACGGTAACCCAAATTGTTGTCCTGGTTTTACATGCTCATCTCAAAATCCATACTACTCAAGCTGTGTTGTCGGTTCGAGCTCTAGTATCCTGCCTAACCCAACAACAACTACGTTGACAAGTTCGAGCTCTTCATCATCATCGTCATCAACTTTTTCATCAACACCATCATCGTCATCAACTTCTTCATCAACAACATCATCATCAACACCATCATCGTCATCAACTTCTTCATCAACAACATCATCATCATCAACATCATCTTCTTCAACTTCCACTACCTCTACTTCAACACCTGCAGTTACTACAACTGCGACCGCTTGCAGCTCCGAATACCAACAATGCCATGCTTCAGGTGATTGTTGCTATCCATACACTTGTGTTTCAGGAAATCCTCAATACAGTCAGTGTTTATACCAATTGCCTTCAGGAACTACTTGTAACACTAACGGAGGTAATTGTGGTAACGGTAACCCAAATTGTTGTCCTGGTTTTACATGCTCATCTCAAAATCCATACTACTCAAGCTGTGTTGTCGGTTCGAGCTCTAGTATCCTGCCTAACCCAACAACAACTACGTTGACAAGTTCGAGCTCTTCATCATCATCTTCATCAACACCATCATCGTCATCAACTTCTACTGAGTGCACCACAACATCCTCATCATCATCAACTTCAACTAAATGTACCAAAACTCATACTTCGAAAACTTCTACTAAGTGCACTAAAACTCACACATCAGAAACTTCTACCAAGTGTACCAAAACTCATACATCAGAAACTTCTATGACTTCCAGTGACTCTACTCCAACACCTACAGAGACTACCAGTTCGACAACTTGTAGCTCTGAGAAGCAACAATGTTATGCTTCAGGTGATTGTTGTCCTGGGTTCACGTGCTCATCTCAAAGCCCTGACTATTCAAGTTGTGTTGTCGCTTCAAGCTCTAGCATTTTGCCTAACCCAACAACAACTACCCTGTCAAGTTCTAGTTCTTCATCTTCGTCATTATCCACTACTACAACTACTGTCGAAACTAGAATGTTTACCCAGCCAGCCACCGATTGCACATTGCACACCATTTCTTATACTTCAGATGTTACCTCTGGTACTGTCGTGACCGAGTACGTCTCATACGTTGTTGAAACTCCAGCTGAATCATGTTTCGTTACTACCACCACCACCGTTGTTGAAAGTAGCACCGTCACCCAACCAGCTACGGATTGTACATTGCAGACCATCTCCTTCACCTCAGATGTTACCTCTGGTACTGTCGTGACCGAGTACGTCTCATACGTCGTTGAAACTCCAGCTGAATCATGTTTCGTTACTACCACCACCACCGTTGTTGAAAGTAGTACCGTCACCCAACCAGCTACTGACTGTACATTGCAGACCATCTCCTTCACCTCAGATGTTA
>PPIM02000016.1:0-136905 GCA_003705435.2 Saturnispora zaruensis | reverse complement strand
CTACTGTAACTACCCCTCGCACCTACTGTAACTACCCCTCGCACCTACTGTAACTACCCCTCGCACCTACTGTAACTACCCCTCGCACCTACTGTAACTACCCCTCGCACCTACTGTAACTACCCCTCGCACCTACTGTAACTTAGCAAGCCATAAACCAATTATGATAAAAACTAATCGTTCCTGTTGGCTTCTCGAGGACACAATTAAAGCGGTGTCTACATCGTTTATTGACGTTTACGCGATCATATTGTTTTGCTCAGCAAAAAAAGAATAATTAGTAAGCAGCTGCGCCACATTATGGATTACTAATCAACGCTTCAATATAAAAGAGATTACTTCCTTTTGTACAATCGCCTTTCCGAATAACACATCTTCAACAATTAATAACAGGTACAAAATCAAAGCAATACAAATATGTCAAATAAATTAACAATTGCCCTATATGGAACAAACGGTTTACTTTTTAAACCTATCGCTGAAAAACTAATTGCATCTTATAGCGAGATAATTGAGTTTCCAATTCACGCCATCACAAGAGACGCAAGTCAAAAAACTTCATCTTCTGAACTTAAGTACTTTGAAACAAACAATGATGATTTGAGCACCTTTGAAGCAGCTGTCAAAGATGTTAATATTATTATCAATTTGGCAGGACAAAACTGGGATGCGCCAATTGAGGCTGCTGTTAAGTATGAGGCACCATTACAACTTTACATTGGTCCCCAATTTGGTTCTGAATTCGATAAGTCAATTTTTAAAGACACTGGTATTGTTGCTAAATTTGAGCATAACGAAAAATGGAGAAAACAAGGAGTTAAAGTGCTCGATCTTATAACTAGTTTTTTCGCGTTAGATTATGTCTCAGATTTAATTTTATTTAATTTTGACAAAGAAACAAACACGGTCAACATCTACGGTGACGAGAATGATAAATTCGAAATTTCATTTCTGGATGACATTGCTTGGAGCATTGGTCAAATTCTTAAGAAAGGACACAGTGAAGGATTTAGTACTTTGAAAGATAAGATACGCATTTCTTCACAAACCGTTTCAATCAAAAATCTAATTGAAAGATATGAAGCAAAAAATAATGTCAAGATCACTAAAAATATTTATCCTAGAGAAGAATTTATTAGCAAAGCAATTGAAAAATCAAAAAATTTTAGCTGGAATGATCTTTTCTTTTACCTAAGTGCACTTATTGTTACAGGTGCTGATACTGGGGCCTTGTTTAGTGTCAATGAGAATGATTATGTTAACCCTGATCAAAAAGCATTCAAATGGACAAAACTTATTTGAAGTCTAATAATATGATGTTTGTTTGGTTGTAAAAATGAAATATCAGATAACATTGATTTAAAGTTTTAGTTATATTGAAAAGTACGACAGCGGAAAAAAATGCGAACATTTTCTTTTTCTATTTTTATGATTTTTTACTGAATAGGAAAGATAAGAAGAATATTTACATCTTGATCACAAAAATGCATGACTCGATTTTTGAATAAAATTCTACTAGCTATCATTAATCAATCAGATGGAGTGAATCACTTCTTTGTTTTTAGAATTTATTTATAGTTACAACTTGTCTTTAAGCTAACTAGATCTTTATTACAATCAATAAACTCCCCGCAAAACCAAATGTATTATTATTTAAAGCTGAATAGCCAATGGTAGAAAATTTTGTGCTTAAGTTTGGTATTACCCGGTATTAAGCAATAACATTAAAGCATAAACTCATCTCGTAGTCAATATTCGAGTACTCAAAGAAAATTTCCGTAAAAAAAAATAGCATCAGTATTTGCTATTACAGAAAAACAAATAAAAGCAAAAATTTATTACTAGGTGACTCGTTAGTGAGTGCTTCAAATTACATTAAAGTAAATTGTTTTTAAAATTTTCGCTTACATATTTCAATCTTCCAATTTTTGGTACATATTTCCGAAAGCCAAAGAGAAGAAGAATAATCCCTGAAATGGAGGGAACATACAGGAACACAATCAATAAAAAAAAACTAAAATATTTCAGTTTTCCTTCTACCAGATCATCGGAATACGTTGAAAAAAATAGATTTGGATCACTTATAAAATTAGTTATAGTAACAACAACAAAAGCAATTACCGAAAGCGCAAAAATAATTGCATATCCGGTATTGCATTTGCTTGTTTCGACATTGAAAACTTATCCGCAAAATTGGCTAACTCAACACCCCTCAACATAGAAACAGAAACATCCGTAGGTTCATAGATCTCTGACTTGTTGTGTGGTGTGTCTGTAGAAAGAAAGTCATTTGCCATGCTCTCACGAAGTTTATATTGTGAGTTTTCTGACGATGCATTCATAGCGTGTGACTCCGTGCTATTATACTCTTCCATCTGATACGTGTTTAAAGTTCAGTCTATAGATGAAAAAAGTGCAACAAAGTAAGGAAAACCGGCCACGGCTTTCGAATACGTATCGATAACTTTGCTTGCGCTTACTTGTGGACCCTGCAGATAATTCGGTAAATCCGCCATATGTGAAACCAAACCAAAGCGGCGTTAGAATCAAATGCTGTTTTCAATTGCCTCCTGCATTTTCAAAAGCCTAGTGTACAGTTTAATCAAACCAGTGTTGATGTTGACTTTCATCACGCCAAGACAAAGCCTTTACTGTAACCGTTTCGGTAAAAATATGCAGACACATAACTATTTTTTCGTAAACATTGCATTCTCACTCGCCAAAGTGCGGTGTTTTCGTTGTTCCACAAACATTTGGTTATTCAAGACAAAGAAACCATTTTAGATCCCCATACTAACTTATTTGTCAGTCTGCACTATGCGGTGTGCGATAATACTTGGCTGCAGCTTAAGTATCATAACTAGCTTCAAAAATGACATGAAACAGATTTTTTTTGTAATTTTACTTTTAAATGAAATAACTGTCCATAGAACTGTTTCTATCAAAATTTACGGATTTACTCTTTTTATTTGTCATCACAATTCACATCATATTCACAGTTGCATTTCATCCTGGTGTCTTAGTTTCTCTCCCTGCTTTATAACGTAATCGTATGTAATATTAGGTAATCTTACGTAATGCTCAGTAGCTCAGTAGCTCAGTAGCTCATCTACTTCATATTGGCTCTTAACACAATTACGTAATCTTACATAATCCCTATTAATGCTTGGCCCAATACGGTATCCAGATGAGCACGTTCGAACCCCAGCAGGTGCAAAAATGATTGCAGCACCTGAGTTTCCCGTATGGTCTCCCACTACAGTACTCGGTCAGGCTCTCAGCGGCTTAACTACAGTTGATCGGACGGGAAACGGTGCTTTCCGCTAGATATGGCCGCAACCGAATTGGTTGTTTTTCACTGGGGTATCCCCATCAAAGTGAGGATGGCCACATGTGACACGACGATGGGTTTCTGGTGCACTTGGGTTTAGTCAGTGGTGTCAAGGTTTAGCCAGTGGTTTTAGGGTTTATTCAGTGGTGCTTTTGCAAGTGGTCGTCAAATTTATAACTTTTCAATGATTGTCAAGTTGTCAAATTGTGGTTGTAAAACACTCTCCTACAAAGAGTGAAATTAGTCCGAAGACAAATCAGACAACAAGGGCTTAATCTCAGCAGATCGTAACAACAAGGCTACTCTACTGCTTACAATACCCCGTTGCACGTTTAAGTCGTATGCAAAGGATTTATTCCCGCGCATAGTGACATTATCATCCGCTAGCTACACACACCGCCTTTCCGAAATGTGCCCAATGCCAGCCTGCTGTGGTACTGTGGCCAAAACCTTATTCTTATCCGTCTCGGATATGCGAGGCAAGAATCGTCGTGTTCTAGCATGGATTCTGACTTAGATACACCTAGACGAAGTTTGCCATATGTTGATACGATTGCCAAGGATTTTTGTTTTAGACATCTTAATAATTTTTTTACTGCCAAGTGAACAAATTGCAAAATAAAATAAACAAAACCAAAAATAGATTATTCTGGCTGAATCAAATGCTTGGTTTAGCAATGTAAATATTCGATCTCAAAAGAGTACTTTTGATTACCTCTGTCAACTTTATTGTGAGCAAATTACTCGAGTGCGGAGTGCTGAAATTAAATAAAAAACGAAGAGCAGCTTTTATAATGTAAGATTTCGTTATCGGTTACCTCTAAAACAAGTCTAGCCAACATTTCTACAGCTTTATGATAAAATATGCTACAATTGTAAATTTATCATGCGACCTATGTGTAGCCAATAAAATACGTCAGACAGATTACCTTTTTTTTTAATAGTTATGAGTGAATTAGGATCAATCAAAATTGCATCTGAAAGTCGCAAGCTAACATAATCACACCATTCCAATTAAATATCATAATTGTTTCCTCTATTAAAAGAATAATCAAATCAAAATGTAAATTGAATTTCAAGTTTGTCAAGTAACTATAATACATTAAATGAATGATGACTGATATGTTGTTTTGGTAAGGGGCTTTTTTACTTTTTTAGGTGTTAAAGATGATTACTTTGTATTAAAATTTTGGAAAACAATTATTCGCTATCCATGGAATATATATGAATGCTATGCTAACATAACTATTGTAGTAATGGGGTAAAAAATTTTGGCAATTCTTGAATAATAGTGTCCAAGAAGCTACTATAGTAGTGACTATTTGGCAAATTGCATGTTTCTTCACAGTAAAAAATGTATTTACTTTACTGTCGAGCATTAAAGGTAATATCGTATTTGGGACTTTAAGCATAAAAGTCAATAACTTTGTCTGCAATCTTAAAGATATACTGATAACGTAGCATTTAAAGAAGATTACTCGTTTAGTACTCCAAGTACCATGTCATACAGAATTTGTCACACTTGACTGGTTAAAGTTAGTTGGAAAACATCCTGTATATATGTTGAGCCTACTGAAGAGTGATCTAAAAATTGATATTCGCTCAACTTAGCTGTACAAATGCTTTGAAAAAAGTTTTGAACAGGCAAACAATTTATAAAGTCCTCCATTTCTTCTTACTTTTGTTCCATTTATGACATTCAAATCCCCAAACAAGCTTATATTTCGCCATATTAATGCTACAGTATTTAGTGATGAATGTTACAATTTTAGTATTATTGGGTTTTCAACTTGTGTTTAAAGTATTCGGTCTGGAAGTGATAAATGAGTATGGCTTTTATGAAGCGGACGCAGACTTCGATATTGCCAGAATCGTTGATGGAAATTTTATAACACCTAACAACGAAGAGTACTATCTCAATATTTCAAGCGGTTTGTATGTTATCGCCAATTACACAGATCAATCAGTGTTGTACTATGTAAATGCTAGTACCTACATGGATCAGCATGATGCTACAGTTGCTTTGCTGGATCAAGCTACAAATGATACCACTACTACTTTTCGAGGCACGGTAGTCTATAAAACCACACAGCAACATTTGTCAGATCTGAAATATATTGGAAGGTCATACGCTACATGTGTTTTGAATAGCACCGAAAGTGAGCCGAGAGAGAGTGAATGGCAAAATAGTCCAGTTTCTAAGACAATGCTACCCTGGGTAATCCAATTGCAGAACGCTTTAACCAGGTGAGTCCTTTTTTTCTTGAAAATATGATGAAGTCTTCGTGCATCACATATTAGCTGAGCATAGAATATGCGAAATAAACAATAAGATGTAAGAGATTTTGAACATGGCTTTTTACAAACTATACAGACTACTCTATAAAGTAACATTCAATAAATAGAAGAGAAAATTTCTAACTGCTATTTATATATGTGACACTCGCCAATTGTTAAATTCTCTAAATACTAATTAAACAGTTACTCTATAAACAATTACATTAAGATTATCAAAGGAGAGCAAAGGTTCGCTCTTTTATAAATATCTGCTTTAACGTAAACTGTGAGCTAATAATGTTTAGCTGGTCTAATTAGGCATATACTGAGTCCTACAAATGCATATATTTGTCAAAATCTTAAATACATTCAAAGAGTCGCCTCATACCCTTCCCTAATTCTGTCAAATCATAGATGAAATTGTACTAGCTCAAGTCAAATACTAATTTAGGCTGTATCTAGTTTCTCAATTGTGACTTATCAATCAATTAACTAACATAGTATCTAAACTAGGATTTGATGATACAGATTCACATCTAATCAACTATAAGATAAGAAGATATCCTAAATAATTAATATGCTCATATCTAATACAATACAATATTAAATACTACATCTTCATGATTTACTTGACTTTGAATAGGAAATTGTTTCGTTTGAGAAATAAGTTACTTATTGTATTATGGGATTAACTTACTTAATTAAGTAGTCTAAGTCAAGACTCTGCTGTCTATTCTAATTTATATTTTATCTATAAAAGGTCATAAACATTACCTTTATTTTACATTTTCTTTATATCTTATTAAACAATCCAGAAAATAGTTTAAGAATATTTGCTTTTGAATTTCATAACTCTTGCTAGCCCAATATTATGCATTGAGAATCAGGTAAATTATCGGTCAAAATTTGGCATACATTCTTTGTTTGATTACAAATACAGAGTTCTGACTATTTAAATACCTTGTTATTGCATAACAAAAGTTGGGTTAATGCTCAGTGTAATACATAGTTCATGAATGCAGCAGACATTTATAATATGAAAGTTGTATCAACAACATATTGTTGAACGTCAATTAGAGGCCACCTTGTTGAAAGCTTAATTCACTCGGGAATATTTCGATATTTCAACAATAGATAGAAGTTTGTTTCAAACAAACAATAACTCTTTTAAAAGTTAGGTTTTTAAATATCTTACTTAGAGTGCTATTTCAATCAGAAGTAAAATCAAACAATTTTAAATTATCATGATTTGTTCAATAAAAATTTATTTGTTCAAAAAAAATGAATTAAACTTCTTGCACCCGACACATTGATAATAATCGTGCAATACCGATCCTTGGATTAATGCTTAAAAGCATCAGAATGTACCATGTGTACTTAAAAAGTGACTCTTGACACAGCAACATATTCTGATGTTGCAAGTAACCAGTTACATCTGAGATGTCATTTTTAGCCGCGAAAAACATGTCGTCATACAAAGCGTCCATGGTTTCCACATTGCTGGCCTCAATGTCTGCTGACGATAAGAAAGGACCATAAAATTTTGTAAACGATGAAAAAGAACCAGGAAATACTTTTAACGCCCCGACCCTTCCTTCCCGGTCCATACATTTGGCAAATAGATCCATCTTTTGCAAAAAGTCAGGATCATCGTTGTCACCCTCTAAAAACAATACAATGTCATAAGTAACGCTAACGTGGACAGTCAAATTGTAGCCTAATTGTTCGTTGCATATATCTGTAGTGGTATTGTACAAGTCAAACGCTTCCTTCAATGTTAAATCCGCAGTGATTTCAGTTAGTATTGCGGATACTCTGGCCATCAAAACAGTCAATGCTAACACAAAAAATTTAATGATTGACATCATTTTAGTCTCAAATCATACTTAGTCTTGTAAGAAATCACTTGCTTTTTCTTTACTAAAACACTGTAGTAAAAAATCTTGACACTAGCGTTGACTTTCAATTGCAAATAAGAAAAGTAAAAAAGGTAACTTTAATTGTTCAGTTTTTGTGCTCAGCAAATTTTATATTGATTCTCTTTTGGTTTTACACCATATTTAACCAGGCTAACCAAGTGCGTTGATATAAATACACAAATTTTTATTCCTTGTAGCTAATATAAAATAATTATTGTTATGAGAGCAGCTACAGGGTTGCCCATAAGTGGCTTTAATGTAATTGCATCAAATTGCTTGGAAGCCATAAATTACATTATGATTCATTTTGGAGCCTTGATATCTGTTACTATGACTTTTGCTAAACCTTTACATAAAAAAAATAAACGATTTGATTAGATGAACGCTTATTTAGTTAAAAACTTTCTAGATTTAATAATATGGAAATTATAAAGAAAACACTAAGCATATTTACTATGCCAACCTTAAAAAGTTGACAAGATTTATATAAAGGCAATAACGCTTACTGATTAATATACTCATTCGTTGCTTAAACTTTATTCATAACTAATTTTTCGCTTTATGTGCCAATTTATATACAATAAGTAAACACCGTTTCAGTGCATTGCATTTAGAACCACTATAAAGTATATGTTTGAATACACACACCAATGGAAACAATTAATTCCATATTTCCACAGCTATTTGGTGAAACGGTTAAAATGTGGTACTGTTGATATTCTTTTGAAGCAATTAGTTTATTCTGCATTTCTCAGAACTGCAATCGGCATGTAATTTACGATGTCTTATTGCAAGCGCATTGCTGGGACCATTAATACACGTAAGGCAGAAATCAGTGAAAAAGTAAGCCGTTATAGAAACCAAGACAAGGTTAATATTTTTACTCATGTGAAAACTAGATCCCATACGCAAAAGTACTATTCGTCTTAGCGAGAATTTTATTATTCTTTTATACATTTACTTGACTTCTTGACTCCTTCACTCCTTAACACCTTGAGTTCATTTGCTACTGGTTTACTATGATTGTCTGATAGTTTTACGGCATTAAGTATTGTGTTGTAAGGTGAAAGCTATTGTTACTTTAAAAAAGTTTTTGCCGAGAATGATGTTGAGTATCATGCTTGGCCTAAAGAAGATAGGTTCCACAAGACGCACCACCAAAAAGCAATCGGGGCATGGTGCAACTGTTACCTGTCTGTTAAAAATATGCTACAATCTACATATGTCGTATTGCCAAGACAGAATGCTATAGCCTCAATTACTGTAGTTGCTCGTTTGCTTTCAAAGTAAATAATAAATCAAAAAGTTGGTAACAAGTTTGATAATTAACTCATTACTTATTAATACAAAGTGGTTAACTTTGGCTTTTTATTTGAGAACCAACTATAAAAACATCGCGTGGTAAATTAGTCAAGTTGTTTAGGTACATCAGAAAAACCAATAGAAAAAGAATTGTATTTAGCTTCCTGTTAATATTCTGGAGCATGTATACTTGCTGGATTAATGTGTATCTTTGAAAACTAACTTTAGTAGGTGTTACTATTACCTTGTTGCTCAACTTTGTTGCACTGATCACCTGCTTGAACGGAGGGCTAGCTCAGTCAGTATCATTCTCGGCAAAAACTTTTACAATAGTAACAATAGCTTTTCTTACAATAAAAATATTAATGCCGTGAAACTTTGAACAAAAATAGGCAGCAATAGCAAATGAACTTGTGAATCAAATCCATTTATAAAAGGAAAGCAAATTGCCGTTTGATACTTATCCATTAATATGATAATTATTTTCTGCATATTGTATCAAAGGTTACATGAGTAAAAAAGCTAATAGTGTCCTACTTTTTGCAGCTGTCATCTTCATTACTGATTTTTATCTCACGTCTATTGACGGCCCTAGCGCCGGACTTGCAATCAGAAAGCGTTCCAAGTTCAATATTGGCTGTTATTCATCATAAAAGATTATTCATAAAATCTGATGGATTCAGCCTGATTGTAGCAGCTTGAGGTCAAAAACATAATTAACCTTTTACTAAAGTGTGGTCATCTATAATGCTCTACAAAAAAAAGAAGGAAAAGTGTTTTCTGATAATAGACGCTAAATAATTTTAGCCAGCAGTACAATATGACGTCTAAATATCATAGCATATATTAAAGATGTAACAATTTTTTCCAAGTATTTAAGCCGTTCCTTCACAATTATTACCAGAAACTTATTTATGAGAAGATTGCTCACTTTTGTAATTTCATTTTACATGCTAACTTGAACAATTTTTAATCAACTAGCAAGCTATTTTTTTAAACTACTACTACATCTAAATTTAAGCATGTAAACCGCAATTTCATAAATTCATATAGGATAATTGGAGTTTTGATTTTACCCCTAACTATATTGTTTGGAGCATTGAAGATAATGACATTGATATAACAATTTTTTTAATAAATAATCAAACTGTTCCTGTACAGAGTGTAGCATTAAAATTATTTTCTGGTCACCAAACTCTATACCATGATCACCCAAGCTTTCTAGATCTGTCTGTTTTTTACCGTCACTTCACAATTTAAATTATTTATTGTATTGGCAGTCATAATTAATCAATATACTGGGTTATCCACTCCCAATTTTGGACCTTTACATTTAGACTCAGCTGCTTTAGAATTTTAGTAAATGCTTGTGCGTTTTAGAATTGTGGCAAGTCTACGTACAATTACAGTGTTTAATATGTGAAAAATTGACAAAGTAAAATGTTGAAATATTCAATCATCGTATATGAACTGAGAGTACGTAAAATATTTCTAATACATTAAACAATATGACAAGATTATATTAAATACTTTTGAAGTTAATAAGCACTAATGCTACGATTATTAAATCTGTAATCTTTCATCTGCGAATCAATAAAAATATATTTAAATTTCCTTATAGCGGTAAGAACAATATCTTTTGCTTAATAAAAAGTGTTAATAAATTAGTATTGAATACAATGTGGTGAACGTCCTCTATATAATAATTTATATTGGATTCTAGATCATCTAATTAATGATGATAAGCGTTATTGTCATGCAATATGTCTTCAAGCATTTCTTTTTAAAGTTAATATTGTTAGCATGCTCGGTGTCTTTGCTTATTATTTCAACAATAGTTACTATTATGTTGATAAGATCATATACTAATTTAATTAACGGCTAAGTTTACACTTAGGATTTGTTAGTAAAAGATAAAATAAAGGCCTTTTATAAATAAAATATAAATTAGAAGATGAAATACAGAATGTGGTTCTAGATTATTAGATTAGTCAAGTGAAACTTTAATATAATAAATACAGCAATTTTTAAGGGTACAATTTTTTATTTGATATTGCTTTAACTACCCCTTGCACTTACAGGACAAAAAAGACGCCTCAATCAAGGAACATGCCTATGTTTGAAATACAATAAAATTTTATGAATCTCATATTTATGCAGTTATCCAAAATCAAGTAGGAGAAAATTATTTCAAAAAATATTCGAATGTTACACACTCAGGTAACTTGTTGGTTTAATTTTCATCCTACAGCTAATACTCTTTTTTAACTTTTATGTATAAAACCTTTAGACTAAAACTTATATATCATACCGCTTCTTAAATTTTTAACATATCATAGCATACGTTAGGAAGAGAAATAATTTGAAAATTGCTACTTTTCTAACTTAACCTGAGTTACAGTTATAAGGAGCTTGAAGGCCGCTGCAACCTTCTGACAAACATCCCTTGTAAGTAGTACTTGAAACTGACGCCGTCCAAACTTTAACACCGGCACCAATGATGATGTCACCTTGCCAAGTACCAGAATGATCAACATGGAACAAATAAATGTTACATAACCAATCTCCCTCAAGTTTCCGAATGGCAGCTTGAATGGCGCCTGCGATTGTTTTTTGTTGAATGGTTGAAGAACAATCACCATTAAGGGGGTAATACTTATAATAAAAGGCACCATGATTGCCCATTACTACCTTACATCCTCCTACGCTTGTCATTCTATAAATGTCAAATCCTAAACTCCAAACTCCATCAGCAATATCCCAATATTCGTAGGCACATTGACCAGCTCCAACTAGCCAATAAATGCATTCGTTCATGTTCGCTCTAGGTGCTAATTGAGATTCCATGGTATCATTATTGTATAGTTTATCAAGACTTGTGTCAAAAGGGAGTGCAATCACTTCTGTAAGCCATCCATCATCATCACTTCTTTTGCTCAGTGTTGCGTTTTCACCCTCAAAATAACTTAGCTCTAATCTCGCTTCCAACACCGGCATTGGATTATTATCACCATCAAGAACAACTATTGCTGTCTTATTGGTATCAGGTTGATCCCGAGGAAAATGAAGAGAAGTAGCTGCAGATTGCGCGGCCAGATAACAGCAAAGCGAAAAGAAGACAGCGATTGAAGGAAACATCGATTTTGAGTAATTTTGCAGATATAAATGATATTAATGTATGGAGGATAATTTTCTTTGAAATTGAATACAATGTATACTCCATATATATAAATCAATATTAATTCTGATACAGAATGTCTTTGAAAGAAAAAAATATAGAAAAGTACTTATATTTATACCCGTAACAGTTTCAACAAAACTTGATTTGCGCTGGCAAAATATGGTTGCTGCTGATGGAATGCAGAGAATGCGCTATGTGTTATTTCACCCTGCACCATGAAAGTCAGGCCATAGTTGAACAACAGCAATGTACTTACCCCTTAAAAATAAACATTCAAGTATAAACTCATCATTTGTTCTATAATTGCACAAAAAGAGCTAAAATTTTACATTCTGATTTTACAAATTAGGTGAACATTTTTAAACCATATTAGCGGCGTTAATCATATTGCATTAATGTTTGGTGAAAAACGGAAACAACTTTTTCAGTTATTGAACAAATACATATAGTAAAGATGTATAATTTATGTACTCCAACGTTTGGTTTTACTAGCAACAGAAAAATGCAAAATACCATGGTATTACTACAAAAGAAATCCTTTGCAAACTTGACAAAATTTGCGGGCAACATTGATAACAAATTTTGACTGGAGTGTAATGCGAACATGCTAAACCTTGATAAGAATTCCCAACATTTTTGAACTTTTGTTGAAAACGAAACCTTTTACATCAACTTTATTATTAAAAAAACTGTTTAAAAAAACAAAGTGTAGTTAGACTTCTAGTACCTACAAAAGATGAATCTTATAGAGAAACTAACTCAAGAAATTTGTTTCTTAACTATTGTTAATATTTACAATAAAGGAAATTTATATAGTAACATATTTTAGTATATTTTTTGATGGTCTAAAATGCGGAAATAATTTTACAATAGTTTAATCTTGGGATTAATAAAAGCTCAAGCTGTGTTAGTGCGCCAAATTCAATTTTCACTGCTTTCAGCCTGTACTGGGTGCACTAAATTAGGGTCCCCAAGTTAAATTAATTTAATAGTGACAATACAGATTTAGTGAAAATGCAACCGCCGCCCAGTGTCTAGCAATTCCTTATTGGAAAAATTTGCTTTGCTATGTTAAAACTTAAATTTCATTTACGGATATAAAAATTGAGTAACGTAAACATCAAAACACGGAAAGGTTTACGACTTGATATCATTAGGTAAACTACTCTATAAAGAGTTGAGAAATTCCGTTGTGGGTGAACTACTCAAAATTTGATTGATCCTGACGTCAAACCGCAATGAAGTAGCCTCTTACACCCAGATTTACCTTTAGTGTTCTTATTATTTTAAAGGGTTGGAAAAATAGTATTTAAGCGGATAAGTAACGCGACACCTTTGATATATCTGGATTTATGTATAGCAGTCTTTAATCTTTTTTGAACAAAAAAGTTTGCAGATACTTGTTTTATAATCTACAACATGTATTTTATTAATTCTATAAACGCCTAATCCATATCTAATACAATAGAAAAAAGTATCTTAAATGCTATTGTATTAAAGTTAATTGTTCTTTCATTGCAAAGCTAGCTTCAACTGGTGAACCCATGTTTTTTAAATCCGGTCACTATATAACGACATTTTGCCGATAACTTTTTCAATGCATTGAGAAATCACCGAAAACTTGCATTCTTAAATTGGACAGCCTTTACAACCGAATCACTAAATACATCAGATAATCAACGAGATACTTCGCAAGACATATTTTGTCTTTGTAACTGCTAAATTTGAGCTCTGCACCAGACATCAAATTAAGTTTTGCATACAAAAAGTATTAGCTAAATGACAAAAAGCAGTTGGCGGGCTGTAAACATCACCATAATAGTATATTACGCAATAGTTCACACGGTATGTGCGTCTTGAGAATTTTAGCGCACGGTTTTATCTAATTTCTTCACAAGGTTTTGTCCGGCTATAACTCTGCTTGACATTACGCGTGGTGATCAAGACCCGTAATTTTAGAGAATATCAAGTTCACAACTGCTCGATCAATTGCTATATAATGCTACAAAATGCTTTTGATGCTTGCTTATTACTTGATGCATTATCTAACATACCTTTGAATTAAAGCAAGTTAAGAAACATTTGGGCATAGTGTACCACAAGTTAAGCGACAATAAACAAAGTAGGAGATAGTGTAAACTAAAAATTCTCAGGCACCAGTTCAAAAAAGTTTTGAGGGGTGAGCAAATTTGGTAAACAGCTACTGAAAATTTCTTTCGTTGGAAGTGAATCTTGTTTACTGACAAAAGGGGGGTCAATTTTGTACATAAATTTGCACTAAGTATATCTCAAACTACTTCAAATGAAGCCAAAAAGATCATACTGAAATTTTGCCATAAAAGTTTTATTTTCTTCCAATGATGTAATCAAGTATCTGCATGCAAGTATCTGCATGTTTGATGATGCCTAGACGGCTATTTCTAGCGGCAAGTAAATATTTTTTGTTATTTATGTACCATTGCGCAACAAATTTCAATCGTTATGCAACATCGATTGAGAAGCGCAAAGTTGGAAAGTTGCTGACCCATAAAAATACATTAACAGGAATGGGCCCACATAATGCAAATGAAATTGAAAACCTATACAATGATATCATATATCATCGTTAAAATATTCTTGTGAACTCGCATACCTGAGATATTCCACAAAATTGCTCAGAGGTTCTTAGACCACACAAAAACATTTTTAAACCTGCTATCAAATTTCAAGATGAAAGCCAATTGACTTACCTAGTTAAAGCGTTTTGTGATTGGATTACCCGTGGAGGCAGTGCTTTGCAATTTAGATTTTGAAATTCATTGGTTTTCAAAATTCACCCTGGGTGCTATTTCCTACGTATGTAGCGTATGACTCTCCATTGTATGTTAAAGTTGGCAAATATTAGAGAGTCGTCCCGTAAACTACCATGCCTCGCGACATATTGATGTTGTCGTTTATAGGTAGATCTAGCAAAGCAACTTTAGCATCATGTTGATTCAAGTAGATACTGGCGTTTACAAAGTACAGCACTGACTGATGAGTTTAATTGGCTATGGCATATAAATCATTAAAAGTATGAGATAATACTCTTTGTCGTTAAGAGAAATAAAATTTCCATCTATAATTCTAGCGATATCGAAGTCTGCATTCGCATCATAGAAACCATACTCTTTTATCACCTCCAAACTCAATGCTTTATGCACAAGCTGAAACCCTAGAATTAGTAAAATCGCCACTTTAATATTAAGATTATAAGCTGTAAAATTGATTGATGATTTCATTACTATAAATGAATTAGAAACAATAAGGAAGTGCAGACTTTGAGCATTGTTAGATTCATTAAAATATTTCTTAAAATATCCGAATTATTAGCTATATCAGCGCTTTAGCGAAAGCCAGGCGCATTCAAAATCAACTTGTGCAATGCTCAACGGATACGTATAACCTAACCTAACCTTATGTAACCAGTCAAGTGTGACAAATTTTAAAGACAAGAGATCTGAAGCTAAAAAACACTTATCGTAATTCAGGTACAACGTCATCGCTACATCTTCAAAATAAGCACAATTTTATATTCTGCCTGCCGTCCAAAACAATCACTGCACAGAGCAACAGTAGAAAAATGTTTAAAATGTAACCATTAACAGCAGTTACTGATGTGATTGTTTTAGAGGCAGTCAAATTTTTGTAAAGATTATATACTCAATGAGCGATTTTGTTTTTTCTCAGCATTTCTAGAAAATAAAACCGTCAAGTACAAAATTTGTTGTTGTTGATTGGCAGTGACAAGTGGCTGTTTCTAGTAAATAATATATTTTACCTTATAAAGCTTGTTCTTATCTCAAAACGTCACAGTGGCTACCTCTCGCACGTTTATGCATGTCACACCAAAACTTTATTGTGAAAGTTGTTGATCAACAAACAAGGGTTAATTGTATAGATTTATGACGACAAGCGCATAGTTCGCAAAGTTATTTCCATTTGTATCAAAATCATCAGCTTCTTTTACAAACAAGAAAATCTGCGTTACAAAAGGATGTTGCTTCTAGTAAAAAAAATTCATTT
Organism: Saturnispora zaruensis; assembly: GCA_003705435.2. Classification (NCBI taxonomy): domain Eukaryota; kingdom Fungi; phylum Ascomycota; class Pichiomycetes; order Pichiales; family Pichiaceae; genus Saturnispora; species Saturnispora zaruensis. The sequence continues at coordinate 120,851 of PPIM02000016.1, read as the reverse complement.
TCGGTAGCTGTTACACACGCATCTCAGTTTTCCAGAATAACGCCAGCCTTTCATAATATTGTCCTGACTTCTAAAAACAGCACAAGCAAGCCTATTGGTCGGAAAGCAGAGCCACTTTGGAAGAACCTCCGTCAAGATGATTCAGACGACATGGAAAGCCGCGCCGTACGGAATTTAGTTTAATTCCGCAAAGTACCTAATGAGAACAAAGTGCGACATGGTGCATAAATTGCAATTGATGGCCAACCTAGTGAAGAACTCTACAGCGCATTGGTACCTTTTCTCCACTATTTCACTCTGCTTTCTTAAGCCTCTGAAATTATTCAAAGAGATTACCACTACTTATGACTGCTACAGAACTTGACCGCAACCCTGCTCCTGATGCTGCAGAAGACAACGCTTTCTTCCCATCTCCATACTCTTTGTCTCTTTACACTGCATCAAAAACAGACTATGACGGAACAACTTATCCACATCCTTACAAAGGAAATAAAAAATTCTTGATGATTGCCACTGACGAGAGATACATTATGACTAAGGGCGGGAAATTTTTCTCAACGGGTAACCACCCAGTTGAAATGTTGTTGCCAATGTTCCACATTGATAATGCTGGTTTTAAGTTTGATATTGCAACCTTGTCGGGAGGCCCTGCCAAGTTGGAATTGTGGGCTATGCCAAACGAAGACAAAACTGTCTTAGAAACCTATGCTAAGCATAAGGCCCAGCTGAAGGCTCCGTTGAGACTTGAAGATATTTTGGAAGAAGCCACAGGTCCAAACTCTCCTTATGCTGGTGTTTTTATCCCTGGTGGTCATGGTGTTTTAGCAGAAATTCCTGAGAGCAAAGCGGTTAAAGCTTTATTGAATTGGGCAGTGGATAACGAAAAATATATTGTTACTTTGTGTCACGGTCCAGCAGCTCTTCTTGCAGCCAGCGTAGACGAAAAGCCAGAAAACTTTCTATTCAAAAATTACACTATCTGTTGCTTCCCAGATTCTTTGGATACTGGCGCAAATCAAGACATCGGTTATATGCCAGGTCAGTTGGATTGGTTGGTTGGTGACAGATTGAAAAAGTTGGGTGTATCTATTATTAATAGTGATATTACTGGGAAAGTGCACAGTGATAGGAAAGTGCTCACTGGTGATAGTCCTTTAGCATCCAACAATTTAGGTAAATTGGCGGCAGAAACTTTACTGGCTGATCCTGAATACAAGAATGCATGAATTTTCATGTTTGCAAAATGTTCAGTGGCGTGAACGGGCTTTTGCAGATGGCTTCCTAATCACTTTCAATAAATATTTCTTTTACTCAAGGAAAGCCACTCGTAAGTATTTACTTGATAATTTTATATCTGTTTTTTACCTTTAATACTTCGTACCCTAAACCGCTAATAATCGAAAAGTGAAAAACTACAAGATAGTAGGTTCACAAATAATCGATTTAGAAGGGTATAGTATGAAAATAAATGTGAAAACTGAACAATCGTGACTCCAACCTCATCGAGTCATTACTATCAAATGAAGTCTCGAATACCAAATAAATCCCAGAAATACCTTGAGTACTACTATATAACATTCATTAAACAAATTTCAACCTGCTTTCTTTATACCCATAAAAATTTTTGGTGTAGCTTAGAACTCATGTTTCCATACAAAGCTACATCTATCCTAGCTACCGCATGCGTTCCTCGACACCGGATGCTAGGTTGACAGCGATAACAATCGGACAGATCTTATACCACCAATTAAGCACTGAGCACATTGACCAAAATGGTGGGTCAAATATTGAAGCAGCATAAGATATCTATATATACGAGATAATGCTTTCTATTATTGTTGTTTTTATGGGACAAACTTTTACTGAGAAAGAATCATTCAGAAGGGAAATGCAACGTAAGTAGAAAATATCACTTGTACGAAGTAGGGCTCTCATAACAAACTTCATAACCTTTCAAAAAAAATTTTATTATTCTTGGGATTTGAACCTCTTATCTGTTTTGAACACGATACCATTGAGCTAACTGTTATTTTTTTGGCGCGAAAAAAAATGCGGGTATAGATTCAAAGAGATGGAGAAATCATTCAAACTTTAGCATATATCACAATTGGTTTTTGTTTTTTTCTTCTGATTCAGTTGAGCAAAAGCTAGAAGTTGGTGAGCAAATTTTTTCAATTATGTTAAGCAACATTATTATGCTATTTCTAAAAAATTATTCTCTCAAAGTTGAAAAGATGAATGAATCGTATATCACGAGAAGCACAAACATATGAAACTGAGATCACTATTCAACATCCCATTCACAGCGAGGGTTTCAAGTCAGCGTTAGCTTTTGTGCTTGTTTAGCGCCTAATCTCTATTCTCTGCTTTAGCAGAAAATTCAGTTATAATCAATCTTATACGTGATATTATGGTAGTTTAAAAAACTACTGAAGTGATGTTTAATTAAAATATGTTGAAGTGTTCAATCATTGTATATGAAATGAGCATAAATATTGGAGTCTAATAAAATAAGAAAGATGATACGTTTATACTAAAATATTGTGAAGTCAACAAACATTGCGCTAGGAATCAAAACCTATAGCGTGCAGAGATATGCCGTTGGATTATGACTTGATTTTCATTGCTTAGGGTAAGTGCGATTGCCCCAAGACACTGAGATTACTTCAGCATTTTTCTTAGATAAGTTATCATGGACATCCTGCGCGACAATCCCAAACTTGTCATTCAAACAGTCACAGACCATGACTCCCGAATAATTTAGATCTACCGCGTGATATTCTTTCGTTCCATTATCAGAAGAGTTTCTGGACAGTAAATGTGACCACATGTCAGCGAGAAAGTCTATTGCTTCATCCGATAGCTCGTGTAATTCATCTTTTTGGCTGCTGTAGAAGGCAGCAATTTCTTCACGCAAAGAATTACTTTGATTATCACCCGCCGCACTCACACATAGAACAATGTGGGCAAGACTTGTCAACAGTAGTATACTTAAGCGAATAAGCAACATTAAATTGTGATGGTCTGTTCAATGTTGTCTGACTAAGCTAGTGATATACGATCATAAATTTTTGTACCGCTTTTACACGGGTTGTTAGTCGAGCAAAAAATAAATCAAAACTTGTTGTCTTACTAGGTTAAATAATTATTATGATATGAAACCAATTCATTTAAACCAACAAACCGTCACTTCATACGATATTCAACAAGCAGTTCAAATTTTCAAGTTATAAAAGAAATGTGCATATAGTGACATTTTACTTTTTATAGTCTATTGCGTTTGAACAAAGTATGTGATTATTAAATTTTGACTTCTAAATACATACTGAAATTAAAACGTAACGGTCATTGGCATGTTTTTTGGTTTCTATACATCTGCTTAAAAACGAGATACTCTTAGTGTTCATTCCATCTATAACACATATTTCTGTTTACAGATTTGCCCCTTAATCAATCATCCGTAAAATACTGAAAACAACTCAATTGAAGTTTGGCAAGCATTCTGCAGCTGTTTACAGATTGTATAAATAAATGCTTTCCCATAACTGGGGATTTCTCAGCAGTTTTACTTATAAAAGGTCTATCCAGACTCACTCATTGATTACAATAGTTTGCAATATCCACCTGTGAAGGTAATTAAAACAAGAGTTTTATAGAGACCAATATTTTTATGACACTATTACGCTAAACTAAAAAAGTCTAAAAAAGAAGGCTTTGATAAGATTACTAATCGGCGGTTATGCATTCTGCCCAGGTACTTGATTAAAGCAGTTGTGATCAAGATCAACCCATGGATCAATTGATGCAGGATCGTTGTGTGATTTAGCGTAGCTCGTGTGAAGTTTGCCAGCAACGCAACAAAAGCACTTTGATAGGGGGCTGCTAGAGAAGAAAAATTTCCAACAATCTGGTACTTTATAGCAACTAATACAGCTTCATTCTAAGGGAACTGTAGAGCCGATGTAGATAGGTTATCACTTAGTTATTATCTTTACATATTAGCGGACCTTATATAGGACACTAACGTGATGGAACTAATGTAAGCTCAAAATGCTAATAGATATAGTAACTTTAGAATAACAAATGTATGAAAATCAATAATTTGATATCTTACAAATAACTACCATATGAGATCTCTGATCATCCGGTCATAAAAATTACTTGTAAGGGAGCCTACTCAACTATTGTCTCTAACAGTAATTTGAATTACAGCACAACTTGGTTGCTACTTTAGTTATACTTATTATTTTCAAAAGTTTTCAACGTTATAATAACCTTACCATGATCAAAGTCTAGACCTTGAAAAGGTGCCACAGATTAGAAATAGCTAGTGGCTATGTTTTTTTTTGTTCTTTGTAATGATTCAGGTGCGGAAAAATAAACGTTTAATTTGACGAAGATTAGGTACTACAGACAAGTTCATACTGAAAACGGCATCTAATTGTTCTTAACTGCTTTCAAAAATACTCGAATAGCTAGATGCAGGTGAGAATGTGTTGAATAGATTAACACTGGCCCGTCTAACTATTTTATCTTTTTTGGTGCGCCTCAACTACTAAACAATAGAAAAGATAATCAAAAAAGCAATCTGATAAAAAAAAAGGGTCCTACCCTTAAATCTCAGATAATAGTAAAAATCCATATACCCGAGCAATTTGCAGTGGTGTTTATTGTGGTGCTTATAATTGCTGTGGTGTTGGTGGTTGAAGCTCACAAAAAACGGTTTGTTCTGAAAGCCAAAGTATGTATTGTGGGGGCTTTTCTCTAAAGTGTGGAGTGCCAAAAACTCACATAAAAGCAGCTAATGTCACCTAGTTGTGATTGCTAAAATGAAGAACTCTCATAGTGTACAAAAACGGCAAAATGTGGAAAGAAATTAAAGGTGCCGTCTGGCATTTATTTAAAGTTGATGACAGAAGCACGTTAAGAGATGAATACATCGATAAAACTATCAATAGAGAGAGAACAACGCCAAAAGCAGGTCGTTTTGGTAAATACAATTTTTTAAATGCTTTCAATTGGTATCCAAGTCATTATAGTGCATACGAAAGAAAATTTTTGTTCAAGTTTGACATGTCAATCTTGTTATTTCTTTCTTTTTCTTTTTACACCAAATTCTTGGATAGTTCTAATGTCACAGGAGCATACGTTTCTGGTATGAAAGAAGATCTCAACTTAAGAGGTAATGAGTTAAATTATTTTAACACATGTTATACTGTCGGTTACGCTTTGTTTCAAGTTCCAACTACTTTATTGATCACAAGACCTCTCTTTGCACGTCACTTGTTATTGATTTGCGAGTTTGCTTGGGGACTTTTGACACTTGCAAATGCTTATGTTACCAATGCACAGCAAATGTATGTTATCAGATTTTTTATTGGTGTTTTTGAAGCATGTTCATTTCCAGTCACTTACGTTATCTTAAGTGCTTATTTGACACCTGACGAATTGTTCAAAAGATGTGGATTCTACGGCGCATGGGCAGTTGCTGGTACCGCAAGTGCGGGTGCTTTACAAAGTCTTGCAATGAAAACTTTGGATGGAGTTGGAGGATTAGCTGGTTGGAGATGGCAGTTTATCATTGATTTCGTTCTCACCTTCGGTGTCTTATTCTATGGATTCTTATTATTTCCAGGAACACCAGATTCCTGTAAGCAATTTACCATCTTTACAGAAGATGATATGATTTTTGCTAGGAAAAGAGTGCAGCATCTCGTCAATGTTCCGGATAAGTGGACTATGAAATCTTTAAAAGAAACATTTACAACTTGGCAAATATATGCCTGCACTCTCTTGTGGGTTTTGCATCATAAAATGTGGTACGCCAGTGGTCCTCAACTTTGGATGAAGACGTTGCCTGAATATTTCCCAGGTACTCAGGTCACCACTTGGGGTGCCTACGTCAACGTAGTTGGTATTCCATCTGCTCTTTTAATTCCACCTTTATGTGCATATTACGGTAAATTTATTCCATTCAATTTTACTTATTTAATTGCATACTATGCGGCCATTATCTTGGTCGTCTGGGATGTTTCCCGTGAAGTTCTATTGTCGGCATTCTTCTTGCAAGCACCATACCAATCTGGCCTTGCACAAATTTTCTTCTCTTGGTTTGCTGTTCTTTGTCGTGATAATGTTGAAAAAAAGGCGATTGTGTTGTCCTTTGCACAAGCAGTATCTTATGCAGTAAACGCTTTCTCAATTCCTTTACAATATGACGTCAAATATTCTCCAAATTTCAAACACGGTTATATTGCAAACTTGGTTATTCTTGTTTGCTCTCACATAACTCTATTTGCAATTTGGTTTCTAGAAAAATATGATAAAAAGTACTTCCCAAAGATTGCTGGTCATAGGGACGATTTTGATCTAGCTGATTCGTCATCTAGTGAAGTCTTCAGCGAAGCCGATATTAGCTTGAAGAACGAAGTTAAGTTGGTCTCCCGTGAGGTTGATTCGGAAAGCGTTAGGTCTCTATAAGTTTTTGTTATTATTCTTTTTATTTATAATTGAATTTCTTGAAAATCACTGATCAAAAAGTATTTGCACTTTTAATTACAATTGAAGGCAGGGAGAACTGAAATCATATTTTTTGAGTTGCTTAAATCAGTTTTCTGTATGAGCTACAAGAACTATATTCTCCGCGATTGCGTAACAGTGACTTGTCGATGATAAATTTTTGGCCAGTGAGTTGTGGTGCTCATTAGTCAAAGAGCGGATGCAAATGCTTGTAAAAAAGTAACTGTAAGTGCCAAGGCAATGGCATGATATTATTGATTTCAAAGAATCAGAAGCTAGCTCACTTCTTATGTGGAAAACTTTCTCGAGGTTTTACCGCATTTACATTTAACACTGATATTTATTCACTTCATAGTTAAACAGACTAGAAAAACACCGCTATAGAAAAACACTGCTAACTTTTTATTTATGAGCTTGTACTCCTATAAAGGATTTTTATTTTAGCAGCAGACAAACAATATTTGTGTTGATTAAAAAGCATCTGCTAATTTATTTGCATTAATAGGAACGTAAAAATTATTATGTTAAAATATGCATTAGTCAACTTTGAATCAAGAGCTTAACTACAATCAATATTGCACTATTCGATTTATCTCCGTTAAGTCAGTTCATTTTTATTTCTAGTTTATAGATATTTTTGAATATTTACAGGTACTTTTTATTTTGATCTTTCTTTATACTGTTTTCGAATATTTGGAACACGTATTTAGCTTCTGAATCATTTATTTCAGAGCTTAGCTTTATTATCCTGTTTATCAAATTTTGGTAACTGGAGCGGCAACTTCAGTTGCTTTTTGCATCCAGTGCAGCTTGGATGTTGAAGTTTATCCATATCATATGTCAACTCAGCATACCTTGTGAAAGATATCAGAATAAAAATTGAAGCTGAAACCCATAAGTATCTTTAAATACTAATCTGTTTTCAACAATGCCTTTCATTACCAGATCAATATCAATTTCAAAGCACTATAAATAACACTCGCAAGTGACGTGCTTTTCTTCATCACTGTATTGAAGAAGAGTAAAAGATCGCTTCCTATATATCGTTGAAAGTGTTCAAAAACTTATCAATTGATTAATTGAGAATATAGAGATATTGAAATAAAGTGGAATTGTAGTTGCTTTTGTAGTTGAAAATCATAAATGAAATGCAGATTGAGAAAATGTTGTTCCACTACTGGTAGCGTCATATTAAGTATTTGATTCAATATGCTTGATATAGATATTTACGCTCTTAGCATTATTCTAAGATTTATAGATAATGGCACAATATGTATGCGCATTTTTAATATGTAGTGTATGACTTCATGATTTGAAATTCTAGTCTCATATAAATTCTCATATTTAAGTAGGAAACGAAATCAATTCATTACATATTTCATATTGGTAATAGAAAAATAATTGTTGGAAAATGAGATTTAATGGTTTAGTAAGTGAACCAATTAGTTAACGAGCAAATTTTTGTTTGCCATTTATTTTGACAAATGTACTAAAAAATCAGGCTAAAAATATTACAAAACATTAAACTTCCAAAAAATATTGAGAAACACAAATGAAGAAGATACAAACAGAAAAGATTTGCAGAAAAAAAGTCAGGGGCTAACGATGTTATCAGCAGAAAAATCAAAAAAATCCTTTTTCGAGATACCTGACTGTTCACACATAGACCTAAAAATTCCATTTTCTTCCTCAAATAAAGTTAAAGGAGCATCGAACTGCACAACTTCACCTTTGTCCATGACAACAATCTTATCGTAGTTCAAAATGGTTTTTAACCTGTGAGCGATCGATAAAATGGTACAATCACCGAATTCGGCAGCAATAGTCTTTTGAATCATTGAGTCGGTTTCATAGTCCACACTTGAAGTTGCCTCATCCAAGATCAAAATTTTCGTCTTTCTGACTAATGCTCTTGCCAATGCAATTAGCTGACGTTCACCAACCGAAAAGTTTGCGCCATCATCTTCAACAGTTCTAAACAAATGAAATTTATGCAAATTTTCATCGTCTACACTTTGTGCCTTGACATTTGACAACTCATATTCTTTGACTAAACCAGCAGTTACTAAAGCGTTCCATAATTCATTGTCCCGATGCTCATCAAATGGATCCAAGTTGCTCCTGATGTTACCAACGAATAAAACTGGATCTTGAGGAATAATTGTCAACTTTGATCTTAGTGTGTGTAGCCCTAACTTGGAAATGTCATGGCCATCAATATCAATATGACCTTCAAATTCAGTCAATCTATAAAGGCAAGTCATAAAAGTAGACTTACCAGCACCAGTTCTACCACAAAAGCCAATTTTTTCATGGGCCTTAAAACTCAAGTTAACATTTTTCAAAACGTACGGTAGCTCTGGTCTATATTTCATACAGACATCCTTGAATAGAATACTTCCATTTTCTGGCCAACTAGCAGGAGGTGCAGTTTCTGGGATTTCATGAGGAGCTTCTTGTACCAACTCATAAGCATAGTGATTCAATCTTTCAACAGAATTAAATTCATTTTCAAATTGAGTAATACCTCTCAAGGCAAGTGATAATAAATTAGGAATATTCATTGCATAAGCCAAAATTAAACCAGTAGCCGAGGCGCTAATATCGAAAACTCTAAAACAACAAAGCATTGCAATTAAAAACACAAAACCCACTGTAACTAAAGCCAAATTGGAACCTAGCCATCTCTGAGCAGCTAATGTTAAATAGTATGCCTCATTTTGTTCATCCATTAATTTATTAATCTCATCTAGAAAATCTTGACTTTTGTGATACGCCCTAATCGTATCAAAGCCACCTAGAGTCTCATTGAAATGTGAATAAACAAATGATCTTTTAACAGCATCAATTCTTTTGATCTCTCTTGAAGTTGCCTGATAATAACTTGTAATAGCGATATAAGTAAAAAGAACGCATGGGACAGCAATGGCAAACCAAGGCAAGTAAATGATACAAAGAATGAAAGTACCAACAATAGTTGCCAATGGAGTTGTGGCCATTCTCACTTGTTCTACAATTTCATTGTCAAGAACATCAGTATCTTTAGTAAATCTGTTTAAAACCCTACCCATTGGTGAGACATCCATAAAAGCCATTGGTACCTTTAAAATTCTTTTTGTTGCAGCTATGTTCAGCTTTCTAGAAGCAGTTGTAGTAAAATAACCCATCATTGTACTGTACACACATAAGAAAATGGTGTAGAGAAAAGTGAGCATTATATAAATACCTTGATAAAAGGAAAGTGGACGCTTAAATTTGTATTCAATCCAATAAGCCAACCAATTGTTGGAAAAGAAATTGCAAAAGGTTGAAAGAATTAAACTGATTAGAAGTAATGGTAAATATGCATATCCAAAAATACCAAAACCTGAAAGAAGGTAATGTTTGTAAACACTCCAACCAAATGAATTGACGGCCTTTTCTTCGTCTGCAATAATATAAACTTCTTTTTCATTTTCTTCCAATCTATCAGTCACGGTCTTTAACAATTCTACTTGCAATGGTTCAGTCTTGGCGTTTTCAGTTGTAATATCATTGTTATCAGCTTGACTCATTTCAGTCTCCTCTTGCGTTTGCGCGTTATTTTCTTGATACTTGAAAAGTTGAATAAAAGCTTCATTATCTTTCTTCAAGTCAGATATAGTGCCAACGTCAATTGTTCCATTTCCATTCATAAAAATCATTCTGTCAGCCGCATCAATCAGGGACAATTGATGGGTAGCCAAAATTCTAGTCTTATCCTTTAAAAGACCCAAAATACAATTTTCAACAATATGCTTACCGACTTTAGCGTCAACAGCACTCAAAACATCATCTAGTAAGATGATTTCATGGTTAGCATAAACAGCTCTCGCAAGGTTGATTCTGGCTTTCTGACCTCCAGAAAGAGTGATACCACGTTCTCCAACCTCTGTTAAATCACCACCTGTAAATTGCTTGAAATCACTTGGTAGAGAACAAGCATTGATAACTTCGTCATAAAATTTTTTATCATAAGGATTGCCAAACAAAATATTGGCTCTAATGGTTGCATTTTTAACCCAAGGATAACCACAGAGTAAAGGGTCACTAGATGCAAATATTTGTCCTTCTACACGTTTCATGAAACCAGCTAAAGCATTTAAAAGTGAAGATTTACCAGACCCAATTGAGCCAGTTACAACGATGAACTCACCTTTTTTAACCTCTAAATTAATATTTTTTAATCCAGAAAAGCGCTTGAAATTAGTTGGTTCGCTATCAGAATCACCAGTTACCAATATATCAGAGATTGTGTTCAGAGGGGTTAAAGATATTTCTTTTAGCTTTACTTCCTCGGTATCATTTTCCTCATCTGTATCACGACTCTCCTCGTCTTCAAACTGAGGCCATTCAAATGCACCATTTATAACTTTCAAAGACAAATTTTCAGTATTTTTGTGTTCCTCTAAAGGTAAAATTTCAAAATCTTTCTTATTATAGTCGGAGCAAGACAAATATTCAGTAACTCTTTCAAATCCAACTTTAGCATCAGCACCAGTAGCCATTGCCATAGGTAAAAGCATAAATTGAGTGGCTAATATCTCGAATAACGAAAGGGAAGCAAAAATACTTGCAGCAGACCGACCATTTGTGATTTTATACATGACGAGAAAAGCACACATTGAAGATATGCTGGGAAGAGAAAATGCAATAGCAATCAAAGCGTTACGCAAACTTTGAAGTTTCAAAACGCTTTGCATTTCTTGGTTTCTAGTTTCCTCAATTCTCTTTTGGTAAAATGATTCCCAGGAGTAGAACTTGATCATTTTAAAGTTTTTTAACAATTCTTTTATCAATGACACTCTTTTATCAGCAAACTGAGTAACCGTTTCTCTTAAACGAACTAATGTTGAAAAAGAAAGGCCAATGATCAAAAATAAAATGATGAAACAACCAATACCCACCAAAGCAGATACACCAATATTAACAATCAATAGGGCTATTGCAATTGTAATTGGAACAGGAAAGGAAACAACAAGAGAAAAAACACTAATACCAAAATCTATTCTGTTCAAATCGGTACTCATTATAGTATTTACATGAGAAGCTGGAAACTTGTGTTTGCCAAGGGCATCAATTTGCATTGACTTTTCTAAAAGCACTCTTGTCAAAAGATTTCTGACCTTACCACCGGTCATCATCATACGGTAAAGTGCAAAATTGATAGTAACTGCGGAAAAAAAGATGAGTAAAGAACAACCGATAGCGTAACCAACACCTTTGCCAACGTTATTCTCGGTTCCCAAGACTCTGCTTTCGACAAATGCAGTTAGCTTCTTTTGTAGTAAAGGTGCAAGCGCAGAGGCGGTGTCTGACAAAACTTCCATTACCATACCAAAGGCATAGTCGAACCAAAGCGCTTTCCAAAGAGCGTACATAAGGGATCTCTTTGGTAGTTTAAAATCTTGCAGGTCTTCTTCCCTGCATTTCGAGGAGTTTTCCGTTGTTTCGTTACGTTTCTGGCACTTTTTGCTAACATGGAGGTCCTGATGATGTTGCATGCAGTCGTCTAGCACTGTTTTGAAGGTGTGGTACATGGTATCAACCTTCTGCGGTTCATCAAGCTTCCACAAATCATTTTCAGCAATGGTTCTTTTGTAACCGGTGTAAAACAAGCCGTTCATCCACCAAAACATTGTTTGCGAGACAATGTTTGCCTTGCGCTCTGGGTACTCGGCCCTGTCCTCATCATCTGGGATTGCAGGCACCTTCTTCGTCAACAAGAAGGTGAACCATCTTTTCTGCAGTGTCAAATTTTCGTTGGTTTGTGACTCCAATTTGATCTCTGCATCACCGGGGTCTGTCATACAGTGTTTAATCTTGCAACAGCCTGTATATGCATAAGCCAGGGTCCTGCTATGCCTGTTCAAGCTCTAAAAACGGAAACTAGAGGGCTCCTTATGTACTATTTTTTCTTTCACTCAGCCTTAAAACGATGTCCGTATGCGTGCGTTTATTTTCATTACTGCTTGCCCAGATCTAAATTGACAATACAAATTACACTGCGCAATAACATCAATTGCTAATAAGTACACACCATCTCTTAGAACCGCAACCTTCTGATACCTAAAAAACCCACCATCATAGAGCAACTTTCGTCTCTTCAATGGACTGTTTGCATCTTACCTATATTACCGATGCGGTAATTCCGATGCGTTGCTTAAGGCCGAAAACACTTCAAAAGGACCAGTTGAGTACTTGGCTTCACTGTAATTTGGTTTGGCGTACCCCTCGCAATCAACGCACTCTATATCACTGCGATGGTAGTAGCTGTTGGATAAAGTGTATTTCTTGTCAAGCGTGCAGCTTTGTTACAGGCATACTGCGTTTTGCAAAGGTTGCGAATACGACGTAGGAGCGAAAATTCCACAAGACAATGCTGAGAGCTTTGCAAGACACGAGACGTTGAGAAAAGAATTGCAACGATGCATTTTTAGTGACTGGAAGAAAGGCAGAAGGGAAGTAAAAGGAGTGACTTTGGAGTTGTCTTGATGAAAAAGTACTATGTAGTGTGTAAAAAGGTGAACGACATGGTGCCCGGGGTTTTTTGTAAAAAAGTAACAAAAGATTGAAGTACGACAGATCTCATATGTTATTTACAATTGACGCAAAAGGGGGAGTTTTGCTTCATTAGTACTCAATAGCGGTGTGTGATTGCAATCCGCTACTTGCCACGCTCTTCTTTGGATTTGGGGCTACAGATACTTGTTTCTCCGACTATTGTTATGTTACACGCGTTTCTCGTATATTCTGAACCCTTGAACATGCGTTTGCTCAGTTGTGATCTTCTACAATAACAACCCCTTATATATTAAACAGAGTTTTTCGGCTACTTTACAGGCATAAACGCTTCATTTGTTGATGCACTAAAGACCAAACTTAGTGTAATTTCAAGCGCATCAAAAGGACAAGTGACATCGAACTCTCTAAGTAGTACATAAAGTGTAACATAGTGATAATAAGCAGAAAAGCGAGTCATCTATTTCAATTTTTCATTTGCATCCGCTAACTGCGAGGTAGCTTTGAAGGAAATTATGGGTATTTTCATATTGTTAGTACAATTAGAGGAAGTGTCGGTGCAGGGATTACTTTCTCAATAAATTGCAATATCGACAACACTAATAGCTAAAGCAGCAACTTGCTTTTAATTAAACTTAGTTCTTAGTTTTTTTTTGTTTGATGAAGCTGCGGAAGTATTTGTAGCTACTGAGTCTTAAACGCACTTTTTTGAGTGATTGTAGAACGGGGAGGTTTTTGCCTTTTGACGGTCGGAATCACTCAGCGTCTGTAAAATGTGTCTAGATAATAATTACTCTATGCTTTCTTTTAGTTTCAGATACTATTAAGTTAGCAAGACTGTATGTAATGATTTATAAAGCAAACCGGCAACTTTCAGAAGATTTTAAGTACAAAACATTTCAAAATCCATTTTTCAAATATCAATATATGCACTCGAAGGTCAAAATTGTAGATGTTATAGTGAGCAGCAGCGACGCTCCATAATGTATTATTTTAGGAAACCCTACCTTTAAGCTATCGGAATGCTTGACAGCAATTCTACGTAAATTGTAACAATAATTGATAGTCTAATTTAATGGAATTATGGACAGTAAAAAAAGCCTCCAAATCTGCAATTAATCTGCGCAGACGATGCCATTTAAGGACCGGATACATTCAAATAAGGCAACGGTACCAGTTTATGTTGTCAGAAAGACACACAGTATAACTGAGAATTGCAATCGATGATGTTGCAATAGTTCAAAGGAAAGAATAATAATAGATTTGAAAAAAAAGATCCTTTTATTCCAATTTATGGAAAGATACTTTTACGCCAAGTATTTCACAAAACTATGTTGTAATTCCTATTCATGATCTTGAGTATTGTTCACTGTCTTGGGTCATGTGCTCATGGTATGAATATTGAGCCAAATCAAAATGGACCTTCCTAATCGGGAAGTTGGCGTTTGTCAATGTTCAACCAATGAAAAATACTCCATTGGTGAAACTGTAGATAAAGCAAGGAATAAAGATGTTTTTCCTCCTAGGGATAAGTATATCTTTTGTTACTCTAACCAACACAACCAAATACCATGTATATTCCAACGAGTTACAATGAAACTGAGTGGAAACCAAAAGAAGAGCTTATCAAAGCAAATCCACTAGGTACGATTATCACATATGATGAGAACGGATTACAAGCTAATCACATACCATTTCATTTGATTGTTGATGAAAGTACAGGGAAAAAGATGTTACATGCTCACGTTTCGAAAACTAATCCTCAATTATCAGCATGGAGGAAAGATTCTGAAGTTTTAGTAATTTTCAAATCTGCGGACTCTTACATTACTCCGTCTTACTATCCAACCAAAAAGGAAACTCACAAAGTTGTACCAACTTGGGATTTTGCTGCCGTTCACTGTTATGGAAAGGCCACTGTTATTGATGATACCAAATGGGTGAGAAAACAACTTGATGATTTAAGTGATCAGCAAGAAAAAGAATTGGAAAATCCATGGAAAGTGGACGATGCACCTGCTAACTATGTTTCTATAAAGCAAAAAGCTATCATCGGTCTTCAAATTGAGCTCGCACGCACTGAAGCGAAATTTAAGTTTGAACAAGGTATGAAAAGTCATGATGTCAAAGGCGTTATAGACGGTCTAGCTAAACACGGCAAGCACGAGGTTTCTGCTTATGTACAAAAGTGCAATGCAACAGTTTAGTAGTTTTAGCCTCCCTTTCCTTTTAACTCGATAATCATATTCCAACTGATAGCAATATACTTTTCACTGTTTAATATTTAACTAAATAAATCAAAGCAGACAAATTATAGAAAGTGGTTGTTGTTGTTTATTGAGCATAGTATGCGGATCATCTTAGTTAATCACGTATTACGCATTATGTATTAACTCTTTCCGATGTACTAAAACTTGTAAAAAAGGCCCAGGATTATGATTTAGGTCTAAAGGGTCATGAATAATCGCAACTATCCCAATTTAGTACTTAATATCTCTTTTACTTTCTGTTTTAGAGAACAAAAGCAAAAATGGAAAATTGATAGGAACCGTCTTGGATCGTGTCGTCTTGAACGTGTGTGATGTTGGGTGTGTGCCAAACAATGCCCTAAGAATCTTTTCATCAAGCGTATGGAAGTAGCCACATATGATTGCAAAAGTTGAACTTTTCCACTTTGATTGGAGAACAAAGAATGAATTTTCCATCAAATGGAAAAACCGTAATTACGATTTCCTTCATTAATGTCATTACATTTATTATGTAATCAAGGTATGACTAACGCTGAAAAGACAATTATAAATCCCTGCCAAAGACTGACAACCAATATTTTTTGACCAAGTGGAAGCTGAAAAACTGGTGCATTGCTTCGAGCGAAGTCCTTATATGATGTCCTGTTGGCAAGCCTTGCTACTTGCAAACATACAACTCAAACTTTAATGACGCCATCAATACATGTGACAGCTGTTCCACCAACTAAAATCTTTTCAGTTGAATAAGTAAGATTGATACGTCCTTCACGCCCTAAAACTCTTCCCTGTGAGGACAAGATTTTTGTTTCACCTGAAGTTTGTTTTTCATTATAGTGACGAATGAAAGCAGCTACGCTACCATTTCCACTACCACAAACAGGATCCTCATTCATTCCCCAAGCCGGTGTAAAGGAACGAACTTCAATCTGTTTTTCTGACGACTCCCCATATAGACAGATACCTGAAATCTTCAATTTTGCATCATGAGCTGCTAATTCTTTGAAGTTGGGAGAAGCTGCCAAAACTGCATTTGAATCAAAGGTGTGAGCTACAATCCAACGAATACCAACATCAATCAAGGCAGGAGTTAGTTCACGATCAATTGGGCAATTCAAAATGCGTTCTATTTCATCTACATGGTTTGAATCTAAGAATTCGATTCCCGGCTCCGGCAATTCAAAAGAAATGAGCTTTCCTGTTTTTATATTATTAACGTGTAAATCAATCAATCCAGCACCACACTCTTGGATAACTTTTCCCTCTCTGGCTAAAATTTTGTTATCTTCAAGTAGTGCATAAGCTGTGCCAATAGTAGGATGACCTGCAAATTGTAGTTCATCAGTAGGACTAAATATGCGTACACGATAGTCTGCTTTAGGACAGATAGGGGATAATACAAAGGTTGTTTCGGATAAATTTGTCCAATTAGCAATTTCTTGCATTTCCTTGGTAGAAAGTCCTTTGGCATCCATCACAACAGCAACAGGATTGCCTTTAAAGGCCTCTGATGTAAACACATCCACCTGTTTGAAGGCCACTGATCTCATTAACCACTTTTTGTATAAGGTAGATCTGGGAAGTTCAAGTTTAGTCATCCATAGCGCGCGGCTTGAAGCAGAAAACGTTTGAAAGATATCTTATCATGAAGTATTCAGCCGTGCATTTGTAGATGCCAACGACAATATGTCAAAATTACAGTGACAAGGTGTATAGTGTCGTTTTTTACATTTTGATCTTCCCAAGTTAATTTCATCTGAGCGGTATAGCATACAGAAAAGAAAGAAACTGACTGGCCTTTTTTATTTGAATTGAGATTCGCAAAGTGACCCAAGTTAGTTATCGTCAATCCACCGGCCATTATCGAGTTTGGTAAATACTGTTGTGTTGAAATAGTGGTAACAAAGTTTGAGTGTTAGTGTTTCTGGAATTTGATTGAAACTGACAGTTTTGAGTTTAACATGTTCACCTTCTCCAATTTTCCTGGCCTCTGTAACAAAATCATCTACTGTTTTAACTTTAATGTCGTTAATGTGAGTAACAAAGTTACGAGGAGCAAAAGAATATAATTTTGCTGGCGAGCCTAGTCTGTAAGAGCAACAGTAGATTTGAGACGGCAAGTAGTTGATGCATTGACGGACTGCTTGAGAGGGACACTGTAAATAGCATCCGGCCCAAGTAACTAATTTCTTGCAAGCAAACATTTCGTCGTCTCTAATGCTATCATATAATTCTACTTCACACCTAGTTATGCTTCCGTCACGGAAAACACATAATTTTAGTTTATCACCAATGGGGGTTGTTTTGATTGCCTCATCTATTTCTCTGTATTTAAAGACTAGTTTATCATTGGCACGTAAAATCACATCTTTAACTTTTAGATCCGAAACTAACTTGTTATCAAACCCAATAGCCACACTCCGAACAAAAAGAATTTGGTCGTATTCTTTAGCGATTTCCAATTCCTTGATAAAACTCTCGGGAACACCACTATTTCTTGCTTCTGCAATAGAAATGGAGCTCAATTCAGCATCCATAATACGCACATTTGGAACTTTCGTTTTCTTAGTCAACATGTCTTCTAATTCCCACATTATGTCAGCAACACAAGTACCGGAACGTGGTGCAGTATGATATGCTTCATCATTTGTGCTCCAAAAAGCTTTAATATTGCCAGTATCCGCACAACATAAGACGCCAGAAAAACATTTCTGTGCTTGAATTGAGTCGACCATGACGAAATCCACATTTCGTGCTTTATATCTTGGAGCATGAAAAGTCGGATTTACTCCTGAAAATGAATCATCGACAACCCTGGTTTCTTCAATTAATAGATTGAGATTTTCATCATGACCAATAAACAAAACCTTTTCGTTTTTTTTCAAAGGCACTGAATCAAAGTTTGGTGTAATAATTGAGGCATCAATAAGTTGAGGGTCATATTTAAGAACAGCATAATATTTTGATGGATGAATAAAAATCACAGATGCAGAAACAACCAGAGATTCTGCAACCGTGATGTTGATATCACATAAATCATGAGCAACACAATATCTAGCAACTAGAACAAGTCCTCTATCAGCATCAATAACAATTCCATGTAGCTTTCTAACAACACCATAAAAGAAGTCAAGAGGAATTCCATATCTTGCTTCAACGAGAACAAAAGAACCGCTTATTTTTTTGCAATTTTCATTTCCAGTTGCTAAATCAATGAATTTTGCTTTTCTTGGTCTTAGATCAGTGCATGACAAAGGCTTTGATTGTAAGGTGGTATAGTCCCAAAACCCAGTCTGGTCATTTCTTTTCGCCATCTTGATGGATTTGAATAAATGTCTATCAATGCGAATAGTTTTATATAAAATAGCATTTCTTTCACGAATATTGTAGCATTTCACTGTAACATATGCTTTATCTGGAACTTTTTTCATGATATCAACAAATGCATCTAAATTGGGAGTTGGATTATCGTCCAAAGCTTCAATAACCCAAGATTTGTTTTCAAACGGAGTTTCGCCAAGCTGAAATGAACCAACACCGTCGGCAACGTACACTCCCTTGACAGCAGTACCATACAATCTAGCCATTTGATAACTATAGTCATTCAAGGTTGAGCCACAAATCTCAACATATCTACTAGGTGTGATATCGTGTAGATTACTTACAATTAAAGTCTTTTCAATATTAACTCCTGACCTCTGAACAACAATTTTGACTTCTTCGCCAATGTTACTGTCAAAAATATCATCAACTTCAATAAAAGATGAAATAAGCTTATTGTTGATAGATACCAAACAATCACCTTCCAAAATGAATTCATGGGCAGGACCTTCTGGTAAAGTAACCTTGCAGACCAACATACCATTGACATTTTTTCCTGGACGAGATAGTGACCTTATTTTACTTTCTGCTTCATCAGTTAACCCAAGACGTTTACATTTATCAAAAGATTGCAGAATCCACTGAACCTGAATTGTGCCTCTTGTTATTTCTTTCCCATCTTGAATGTTCTTCAGTGCTCTTCTGACTCTCCAAAGAGGTAGAAAAAAGTCCGTTGAGGACTCTTCGTCTTCGTAGCTCCCAGCTTGCAGGGCAACAGCTTCACCATCAATATTAACGACTGGAGACCCAGTTGAACCAAACGAAGCGCAAGCAGCAGCCTGGATGTATTCCGTGTTGAAATCGTTGTAACTTAGCGGTCCATAGTCCGGAGCGTTTCTATCCAATATCGAAATGACACCAGCTAAGATGCATATTTTCTCGCAAGAATCATTACCAATAACTCTGATCTTTTCTCCGACTCTTGCTTTCTCTGGACATAGTGGTAAACTTTTCAGCTCTAAATGTTTAACATTATGAGGCTCAAATTTTAAGAATCCGAAATCATGAACTGGATCCCTATACATTGCTGTCACTTCCACTTGTTCATCATTATTAAATACTGCATATCCCATAAATGGCCCTGGGCCCACCACTTGTCTACTGGTCAAAATGATCCCCCGCACACCGTCAACCACAAATCCCGTAGCTTGAGCACAATATTTTAATTCAGTGTCAAAATACACTGGCGCCATGTAGTATAGAGAAACAACAGATTCAACAACCTTAGCTGTTGTCAATCGCCACTTAACCGCATTATCTGCACTGCTTGATTGCTCAACAACCAAGTCTGGCTCTCTTTCAGTATCTTTAATGCACATTTGTGATCTTTCTTTAGTTTGTTTCATCGCATAAATTGTTTCGACATTTAGTTGAATATTCACAAATTGAAGAATCTGGTCTTATTTGGTATATTTTGTTGTATTAAAAAATACTTGAGATAAAATCGAAGTGTTTTTCGATATCAGGATTGAACAATAACAACTGATTTACAGGTGGTGTCTCTCCTTATCAATGTTTGCCAAGGGGTCAGCCACGCACCCTCTGCAATTACCGTCTTTGTTCAAATTTTTGTTGCTCATGTACATAAAATCGATCTGAGTGCTTTGATTTGTTTACACTTTATTGCTGTTCAATTCGGTAGAAGCTGTCCCAGTTCTCTTTATTCTGCATGTATCTAAATGAGAGTTGATCACAAAAGTTATAATTATGAACTTTTTCTTCAGTAAGAAAAAATTGAACATTAACTTGATACTGCAAAGTAGTAAACAAATACAGTAAGAAGAAATCAGATCATAAAGCTCTTTTACATTCAAAGTTTAGTAACTCATATAATTCTATTGGCCAAAACTAGTGAAATGTCGACAAAAATATTAACAATATATACATAGCTTTCAATAATTGTTAGAAATTAAACAATTTGAGTCCTCTTCAAAAACAAAACTAATAGAATAAAAGCAATTTTCAAAACAAAAGCTTATATTTTGTTACTTTGTTTTCTGTAATTTTGTTAGCTTGTTTTTTTAATGAATATGAAAAACATTTCGATTATTGATCAATCCACAGTTAAAAAATATGCGACAATTAACCACATCAAGTGAGAACATACGCAGTGGTTGAAAAGTCAGCATAAGAATTGCCGAGTAAACTACAGTCGTTGAAACGTTTAGAAAGCCGTAAATTTGCGGAGCTCTAGAAGGTATTATTCCGTCTTTGGAAAATTTCTATCAACTAACTTCAAAGCTTAGGTTTGAGTGCCTGTTAGTTGAAGAGGTCTGACATTGCCTATTTGCTATTTCCAGAATTAAAAACTACATGAGGTCGTATTTGAAATATCTGTATAGCCAGGAAATATTTTTAGTGTGCAGTATAGAAACTAAACTAAAAAATTAGCTAAAAGTTGGATATTGTTAATATTTTTGTAGGAAAAGTGCACCAGCATTTAGTTTACAAAATATATGTAATACTGGTAACCTCAGTCAGTTAAAACCGTAGTGAAAGTTGCCAGTCCAACTTTATCGCATTTCATGAACACAATTTTCAACAAATATTGCTATATATATGAATTATAGTATCTACTCCAAGATTAATCAAGATTAAAGAAAAGATACTATAAATGTTAACTTAAGCAGGTAATTTTTTATCTTCGACAACTTCAATCTCGGTTTCAACAAAGTATTCATCGCTTGAATTGTCTAAGCTCACGTCCTTTGGTTCACGATCACCTAATTCTGTAATATCAAAGCCATTATTAGCAAGATACTCCATGAAAATAAAATCCTCTCTTTGCATAGCGTCTTGATCACAGGCTGGTAAACCAAAAAAACTAATAACTGCAGCAAGTATAGCTAAAGAAGATGCCAACCAAAAAGGAACTTGATAACCTTTGTTTCCTGAATAATGCTTCTGGAAAGTAGGGAATGCATAGGTACCACAAAAAGCACCAACCTTACCAAGGGCAGCAGCAATACCAAAGTATACACCTCTAACAGGTGTAGCTGAAGTTTTGGCAGCCAATAAAAGGGTGTTGTTACCAGGAAATCCTGATCCAAGAGCAATAAAAATACCGTAAACAACAACAAACGACCCAACGTTTTGGATTAGATGAGGGTAAAGACCAGCCATAATATAACCAACCATGGCTTGGAGAAGTAAACCAATTGAAATTGCTAATCTTGGGCCAATGTAATCAGCAACATATGCACCAATTATACTTCCTGGAATGTTGAACAAGTTGATAACAATGGTCCAGCCAAATGTTTTGTGCAAGTCACCATCTTTGATAATGTGGTTCAAAATTGTTGAAGAATAGATACCGAAAGCATAAGCGGAAAAATCAAAGATCCACCAAACAAGAGAAATAACCAACAATCTGAACCAGTAGAATTTCAAAGTAAGAACCCAAGGGACCTTAACAGATTTGAAGTTTAATTTTTTGAACTGAGCACCTTCTTTGAAGAAATATCTCATAACGAAGAGAGACATTGGACAAACAGCACCAAGTCCCATTGTGACTCTCCAAACAGGCTGCAAATGCTTAGTCCCAGCAATATACAAGATAACAAATGGAACAAAATTTGCAATAATCGAACCACAGTTAATCATTAGATTGGTAAACCATCCAAAGTATCTATTTCTATGCCTTGCTGGTAAAAGGGCAGAAGCTTCAGCACAAGCAGCAGATCCTGTTGGATATTCAGCACCGACAAAGATACCAAGGAAGAATCTGTAAGCAGTTAAAGCTGCAAATAATCCACCAGCGTTACCACCAATCTGAGGCTCAGTACCAACACCCCAGGATCCAGAAGCAAGAATGGAAAAAAGAATCAATCCACCAGAGGAGATCAACATACCTGTTTTTCTACTGACATAATCAGAAATGTAACCAAACCCAATCATACCACAAATGGTACCAATAAAGACAATAGAGGTAACGTTTTGGTAAGCAGAAGAATTGGTGTATTGCTTACCATAAATCTTTGAAAGACAGACATTTGCTGTACTGATGGAACCATTGATGTAACCATCAGAAAATAGACCAGCACCAGCCGTGAAAATTGGCCAATAATTTTTGGCATTAGAAGGAGTGATTTCTTCAGCATCGATAGTATAATCGTTACCTTCTTTATCTTTAACCGTCAGACTTTGAATGTTGTCTGGAACAGCTGCTTCTTTTGTCCACACAACTTCCTTTTTGATGTTTTTGAATAGCGTTTTAAAATACATGATTGCTTCTGTTGGTAGAGCATCTCTTCAAAGTTTACACATAGTTTATTGGAATCTTGTAAACTTTTATAGCAACATTTGAAAGGGTGAAAAATACTCAGCTATCGTGTTCCCTGTTTTAACCCGGAACAATAAGCATGTGTTGCATGGCTGAAACTTAACCAGAAAACTTTTCTTTGGCAAAGTTTGTCTATTGTTATCAACACTTATCCCACAGACCACATGTCTTGGAGTTTAATTATTATTCGAGATAAATTTGAAAAGATAGAGAAAAGATCAATACATTTTTACTACAGCAAACATATTTGAGAGTCAAATTTTTGGGATGATTATTGATGAAGCGTATGTCAATCTGAGTACGATTGGCTTGGCGTTGCCAAGAATGTACATGCGAGCCCGCCTAAAAATTTATGTAACTGATTTCCTTTTCTTGGACTGTAGGGGGGACCAACTCTAACTGCTTCTAATAGCTCACGTGGCGCATTGTTTGAAAAGTAATACACAATACCACCGGTGTTTTCAGGAACATCTTAAGGCGAGAAAAAGGAACATAGGCGTTGCACTAAACACATGGTGTTTTTTCAGGCACAAATATAGTCTTGAGACTGCATAGTTGTTGCACTCATTTAAAATATAGAACATACGGGCGTTCTAATGTAAGCCGAAGTGGGATCCCTTGAAAAGTATTTCTAAATTTGCAAAGATAAATAAAGATCGATTTATAGTTTGCAAGCAAGCGTTGATTATTTATTACCGACGACTTTTTTACCGATGGAACAGACTTTCCATGCATGTTAGCAATGCAAGTAAAGCCGTCTGATTCTGGAAAAAAATTCGAATCCTTTCAGAAGTAGCAACTTGTCAAATGCCACTAGGTTGTCTATTGCTGAAAACGTGTACAATAATTAACCAGTGGTGTGATTAAGCAAATTCTTCGGTTAATTCTAGGTGCTGGCATGCGACTGGACTGCATTGCAGTGAAGAGACTACTCTGTTATAAATTTTGCTTTACAATTCATTACTTTTTGATGTTTTAGTTTCCATTTAGCCTTTGATGCTGCTGGTTCAACTTTTTCTTACTTGAATAATGTTACGGTTTAAGCCTTAATGTCTAAACTCCCACTCCAGCTCTAGATTTTCAATTTTAAGCTTTTCATGTTGGCATGCAAGCTTAAAAATTTGATGTACCGAGAAAGAGCAATTTAAACTATTAACGCTAATAATTGCTTTGACACATGCCCCAAACCCTATTTTTAAACTTATTGCACTCGTAAAAAAAAAGCTGGTTCTTTCTTAGGAACATATACCTTTGGGACACCTCTGAGAATGGAACAATGTTATGTTTACTTGAAATGTTAATTTGGATCACAAAGCAAAAATCATGACGCAATCATTTTGGAGTAGTTTTCGTTGAAGTTTGCACTCAAGGAGGGAGATCGTTAATCGTAACAGCTTTGGTCTTCACTATTTTTCACGCTTAATGTGGACTTCAGAATATTGACAGATAATGAAAAATGTGATAATTTTGCAAAATCTTGTAGAGGCCTTTTCGAGATTTTCGTGAATAAAATTGGTAATAGATCCAAGTGAATCATCAAAGTAAGTCATTTCCAAGTTTATTTGACTTTATTATTTACTTACTAGGCGATATAGAGATATGATGATGGTGCCTAGCTTTTTCAATGCGTCTAAAATCATCTAGCTATACACTAAGCAGGGTTTGTTCTGCCAAATTGACCATGTAAATGTTTGTCTTAGAAACAAATACTTGGATTACAAATATCACAGTTATTTGTTATTAATCAACATTTCCAGATTAAGCAACATTAAGAACTGAAAACAAGATATTGTAGCATCTTTCTACATCATCTTGTCTTTCTGGAACTCGTCAACTGAGATCTTGCATTGGCCTAGGCTTTGAAATGATTATTGCAATATTCAAAAGATCTAAATTATTGTCATAGCACTAGTATATCAACCAAGTTATAGACATGCAAGAAAGGCTTGGCATTTCATTTAAAACGGGTTCCTTTCTGTATATTGGAAACCGATGCTAGCTATATGTTCATTTGAATACAAAAGCTAATACTAGGCAAACTCAGAAAACCCACTTACTATGAGGCGTATTAATGTAAAGTGTTGCCATGGCTAAAAACAAAATTATTGTTCAAGTTGTCGGTATGTACATGAGCAAAAAAAACCGTTGACAAACGATGCTGAGTGGCTTTTACAAAATACCAATAACAAGCTATATTTTTGCTAAATCTAACACAGTTGAAGACCAGACAATTAGAATGTGCTGATTTCAAACCTTTACCTTTTACTGGCAATTGGAGTACAAAACAAAGAGCTATTTCGATGGTACTTTGGACAAACATACAATGACGCGAGTTCACGTGACAATTCGTTTCCGTCCACACATCTCGGTGTAGATCTATATAAAAGTATGATATTTCCATCCATCTACTTGCAGATCAGAGTAAGTGTCAACTAATAGAAATATGCGATTTGTTGCTGGTGGTGATTGCCTCTTTTCGAGTAAAAATTTGGTGAATAGACTAGAGCCAGAGATTGTAGAACTTTTCAAGGAAGCTGATGCTGCCTTTGTCAATGCAGAATTTACAACTCCGAAAGTTCATATTCATCCACCTGCAGCTGGTAGAGGATACACAACAGCTGTTAAGGAAGATACACTAGATGAGTTTGTTGATTTAAATATCAGATTGCTTTCTTTTGCAAATAACCACACTACAGATTTTGGAATTGACTCGGTTGTCAATACCATTGAGCAAGCTGAATCAAGAAAGCTCATTTCTTTGGGTATAGGTAGAAGTCTAGGTGAAGCTGTGCTTCCAAAATTTTTAGATACTGCAAAGGGTAGAATTGGAGTTGTGGCAACTAGTAGTACCAGATCAGAAGTTATGCTTGCCGCTAATGCAGGCCAGAGTACAATTGCAAGACCGGGAGTTGCACCATTGAGATGGAACAGGAAATACGTCTTACCAAAGAAGTATTTTGATCAATTGAAGGAAATTGATGAAGCACTTGGCACTGCAAAATCATTCAGAGAATGTAATGCAATTGAGATCCAAAAGCCCTTTACCGACGACTTTTTCAAATTTGGTTCATTATTTGAGGGCAATTTGGATATACAGTTGGCAGGTGATGATAGAGCATATGTTCAGACTCAGTACAACCAGAAGGATGCTGATGCATTACTCAAGAGTGTCAAAGATTCTTCCTTCAGATCAGATTTCAATTTTGTGTCACTTCACACCCACGAAGGTGAAAACAACAACTGGTATGATCCAATCCCAGCTGAATTCATTCAAAAATTCAGTAGAGAAGCCATTGATAACGGTGCTGATACTGTTATTGGACACGGTGCTCATTTTATGAGAGGTATCGAAATTTACAAAAATAAACCAATCTTTTACAATATTGGTAGTTTTCTAATGGAATTTGAAACTGGAGAGTCATATATTACACCAGAAATGTATGATGCTTACGGCTTCGATCCACAAACTTCCAGACCATCAGATTTACACCGTTCAAGAGCCAAGGATATTAACGGCAAATTTCAAGGATTTAATTCCAATCCTAGGTTTTCTAGAAATGCATTAGTCGCTTTTGACATTGATGAGAATAAGAATATCAAATTCAAAATTCTGCCAATTGATTTGGATTTAACAAGAGACAGAGTCATTGATCGTGGATTTCCAAAGTTGGTTGATGAAAAAGTTGGTACAGAGATCGCTGAGTATTTAACCGAGTTGAGTAAAACATGGGGTACAAAGCTCAAATATAATAAGGACACTGGGTATATTGAGCTTGCTTAGTCGCATCAGGTAAGACTTCTTTGGGGGCCTTCAATAAAAGTATAGTTTCAAGAATGGTTTATATTTTATATTATCTGCTCTTTAGACACTACGGTATAATGTAAATTGAAATATTTTGAAGAATCATTACTTCATACAAATAATTAAGAATCAATTAAGTTTTGATGATATATTTTGTTTTATAAAGATTGGATATGATTACTTGTCCTCCTCTAATCACCTTGGTGCATCGTTTGAATTCAAACGGTATTTTATTAATATCCTTGTCGTTCTGTTCAAAAGCTTCCAGGATCCGGTCAACTGTACTTGATTTATTCATTTTATGATTGTAAAAATGACCCTCTCTTGTTGACGACGCTAATCATCATATTACACAATTACAACAACATCAAGTTTTTTGTTTATTATTAGGTTTTTAGAGTGTCAAAAATCATTACTTCAATCAATACAAATTGGTGATGCATTTACCGAGAAATGAGTCCACCAAAAATTATACACAAAGAAATGTACACTCGCAACCATTTTTGATGTCAGTAAGATTCAAGGCAAGTCTTTAAGCTGGAAAGAAATATTGGTATAGTTTCGACCTATAATATAATAGTAATAGGTAGTTATCTATCTGTGTTGCGTCTTTTCAAGATTCGAACTGCATGTTGCCAAATCCTTCAACCATTGAGTTATCCAAAAATATTCGCGCCGAAATGAATTTGAGCTTTTTCACACGCTTAAACAGCCATTGAAATTCAAATCAATCTACAGTAATCCAATTTTGAAAATTTTAAATGCAACCTATACCTGAAACTTAATAAATTAATTGCTTCAAGTTTCATTGTCCGTTTTTTGTGGTTCTAGAAATCTACTTTTGTAATTAAACTGTTCATTGAGAATGGCTCAGTTTCAATCACTAGATTGTTTGATGTTAAACATAAACGGCAACGTTAAATTCCAAAAAAGCAGCTTATTGTACACATTAAGTGACACCAAGCTAAACAGCACCAGCAACAAATTTAGAGCAGCATGCCAATTATATATGTCAAGTAAAACTTGAGGGAATGTTGTAATGGACGTTTATTTTCCCATTCTTCAAGTAGTGCCTAAACTGTTACTATAATAAAATGATATTAAAACATACAAACAAAGAAGAAGATTTCATTCTTTTATGTTCATATGCACATGAACATTAGTCAAGAGCTTTGTTGGAGAACTATTAATTTCATATTGCTTGTACAACCAAAAAAAAAGATGATCCACAAAATTACTTTCTCAATTATTTGCAATACTGACAACACACTAAGTTAGTGAATTGCCATAGCTAACTCAGCAAAGGGCTTCTGAGCAGTGGCAACCAGTGTAAAAGTATTATTGGCACTAATTGTATACTGCTCTTCAAATAGCTCAATACACGCTCAAGAGCCAGCAAACAAAGCTGCTGCCTTCATCTTTTACTTATTATTTATAATGAAATCACGTTGGTGCTAAGAATCAAGTCTTGCAAGTACTTGTGCATGCCTCTGCAGTAAAGACCATTATTTTATCAGAACAAGTTGTGTTCGAAATCAATTACTAATGACTTATTACGCTTAATATTAATTTAAACTGATACTAAGCTACAATGCTGAACTGATGTAAACACTACTCAAACTCGTTCTTTGATGCCATGTCTACAACTACGTGGAACGAAACTGCTCACAGAAGAGAAGTTGAAGTCGCGATCCTTCAAAATTTTACATCCCCCCAAAATTTAATATTTTGGAATCTGAGTGTTTACCAGAGGTTCTTTATAGAACAGATTGGAAGATAAGCAATGTCAATAAACCAAGACGCCAACAGGGTGTACCCAGTCGATGCTCTATCGACAGGTGAACAAGAGGCAAGATTTTTGGAAGCCAACAAAGTACTGAGGAACGAACCACAGAATATTCCTTCTAATATCATAGGTTCAGGCAATTTGGGATGCCAACCATTGCTGAGGATCAAATTAACGCTGGAATCAGGAATAGAGGAGGAAATCAAGTTTATACTGAACCAGCTTGTGATGCAGTCGAATCAGAACCCATCTAAGATATCATTGAAGAGCGAATATGCGTTTCTACCAGACTACCTATTGAACTACCTTGAATCAGATGCCACTTCCATTGATTCCAAAATCGACTGTCTGCTAATCATTCGAAATATAATTCAGTCCATTGACAACTGCCAAATATTTAGTATGAACATCAAGCTTAGAGAGATCTTGATCGACGTGCTAAATCTGTACACCAACGAAGACGGAACGCTGAATTTCTTTGACAAGGAGCAAGTTCAGGAAATGGTTAAGTTTTCGCTTGATATCATTGAAAACATCTCGTCCTATCTGAGTCCTGTGAGTAAGGACGATGAAATTTTTAACAAACTATTAGAAATTTTCAATTCGAACGAAAATAAGTACATTTCAATAACCATCTTGAGAAGCATTGCTAGATATCTCTACAATTCAAGTACAGCAACAAGCGATGCCAGTGTGTTGATTGATGACGCGTTTTTGAATAAGACTGTTGGATTTTTGTTGTTATCAATCAACGAGTATGACATTGACGATGAAATAATTTTGACATCTTTGGATTTCCTTATTCAGTATCTTTCAATCAAGGAATCCAATATGTCACATTTGATAGCCGATTTTAACAGGCGCTCCACACTAGAAAAGTTGCTCCCTAAGTTGTTAGCATACAAGCAGAACTACAAAACCGAATATGACCAAAAGCAGTTTTTGAGGATCTACAAAAGGCAGCAGGACAAGTTGAATACGGAGATTGCGACGCTTGACAAGGAGTCGAAATTGTACAAGCAGTTGAACGCCATGACGGAGCCTAGCCGCGCCCATGCATGGATGAGGTGCTGTTTCAAGCCAAACAAGAATGGCAGTATCACTCAAATCGAGTTCTGGAGAGCCTACGAAGCGGAATTCGACAAGGAGTCACAGTTAGCTGCGGTGGTGTTTATTAGGAATGTCCAGAGCGCGTTTCCCAAAAGCTTTGCCAAGGTAGTGACTGTGGACGGAGAGCGCAAGTTCATCATCCAGGGTATCGAGCCTAGAGTGGAGCCTGTCGATGTTGAGACAGGCAAGCAAGCAGCGCTCAAAGGGGGCGACGAGAGCGAGTACTTTAGAACAGACTTGAAGCAAAGCGAGCAAGCGAAAACGGAGCTTTTCAACTACGGTTTCAATGACTACTTGAAGCTTAACGACATCAACCAAAGCACTGTGTCCCTGATCAAGCACATGATTGCCTATGACTCCGGCTTGGCGCTGCTGAAATCGCACAAATCTCAGCTACTCGACATAGGGATCTTTGTTCCAGACCTCCTCCCCTCAATCACCGACATCATAGAGATCCTGGGTGTCTAAAAGCAACCATTTTTTGTACATTTCAAGTTGTCGTGCTGAGCACATCTGTGAACCACGACAGCGCCAACTGTGGCTCCTTTCTATTACTAATTTTTTATCGCTGAAATTTAATGGATGTAAGAAGGGTTTAAGCCAGATCTTTCATCAACGGCTGGGAAAAGGCTTATAATATACGTAGTCATCGACGCAAATGCCTATTCCAGAGAGCATCACGAAACTGTCGGTTCCTCGGATCCACAGAACATGGGCCAAGACGTACTATTGCAGCCCACAGCTGTATTTGCAGCCTTGTAGACTGGATCAGATCCAGGAAATCGTCAACAACGCCAGAAAGCTGGGTAAGAAGATCATGGTGGTGGGTTCAGGACACTCGCCATCGGACTTGACCATTGCGTCTCCGAACGACTGGCTTGTCAACTTGGACAAGTTCAAGAGGGTTTTGAAGGAAACCAGTTCGCCAGATGGTAAATACACCGATGTTACTGTGGAAGCTGGTCTGAGGATCTATGAACTGAACGACATTTTGGAAAAGAAAGGGCTTGCTATTCAAAATCTAGGTTCGATTTCCGAGCAGTCTGCTGCGGGAATCATCTCCACTGGTACACACGGGTCCTCGCAGTACCACGGCTTGGTCTCGTCGCAGGTGGTCAGCCTGAAATTGGTCAATGGTATGGGTGAAATTGTTGAATGTAGTGAAGCGGAAAACGTCGACTTGTTTAGAGCCGCCATGCTGTCTCTTGGTAAGATCGGTGTCATTGTCGAGGTCACTTTCAGAACAGTTCCTGCGTTCCAGATCAAATCGTGCCAAGAAGTGATCAACTTTGACACTCTAGTTGAGAACTTTGACTCCATCTGGACCACCGATGAGTTCATCCGTATTTGGTGGTTCCCTTACACCAAGAAATGTATCCTCTGGAGAGCTTCCAAGACCACTGAACCAGTGTCTCCGCCAAGAAGCTCTTGGTACGGTACCTTCATGGGCAGACTTTTCTACGAGTCCTTGCTTTACGTCTGTACTAGGTTTGTTCCAAAGCTCACGCCATACGTTGAAAGATTTGTGTTTGCCAGACAATACGGTACCACCGAAACCTTTAAAAAGGGAGGAGACATTGCTATCCAAAGTGCTGTTGATGGTCTCAACATGGATTGTCTTTTCCACCAGTACGTTGACGAGTGGGCCGCTCCTCTTATCAACGGTCCTGACATTCTTCGTTTGTTGAACAAATCCATTGAGGAGGGTCAACAAACTGGCTCTTTCTACGTGCATTCTCCAATGGAGATTCGTTGTTCTAACACCACTGCACCATCTGAGAAGCAGGATCTTGCAACCCGTTCTCTAGTCGACAGGGGTCCTGTTTACGGTAATACGTTGCGTCCATTCCTTGATACTACTCCAAAGTTAAACTACTTGCCAAAGGAGAAGGTCACAAACTCTCAATTGACTGTGTACATCAATGCAACCATTTACAGACCATTTGACTACGAAACAGACTACAAGAGATGGTTCAGAGTCTTCGAAGAAATAATGGAAGCTGCTGGAGGTAAGCCTCACTGGGCCAAGAACTACGATGGTGATATTGTCACCAGAAAGAAGATTGAAGAGTGGTATGGTGACGATTTGAACCAATGGAGAAAATGTAGAAGAGAAGCTGATCCGCTAGGTGTTTTCTTGAGTGGAGAAGATTGGCTAATTAGAAACGGTGTTGTTGAAGATTCGTCCTCTAAGACTGCTGATGTTGAATAAACACCTCTGTAACCCCGTTCTAGCATACCTGTACTTAACTATTGCACCTTTTTTAATGTTTAAAATATTATTAGATACAATATATGCGTATATATAGAAAAGCATCTATTTACATATTTTTTTCTTTCTGTTTACAATTGTCACTTTTCAAGTAGTTTACGTGTTTTACGTGTTTTACGTGACTTGCCTATCTTTTTGAGTGTAGAAACAGCTGTACTATGGTTGGGTTGAGTAGAATTGGAAAGAAAAAGGAATCTAACGGAAGGTTGGCGTTTTCGTCAACCAGAAGCAGTATTTCGTTATCGAGAACTTCATCATCAACATCCATGACATCTAAAACTAACACTCTGGGAAAGATAATGAAGAAGCAGTCTAGGATGACAGGTGTAGCAACAGGCAAGAGCAGTAGGTCGCTGTCATCGTTTCTAAGCTTTACAGATCAGAGCATATCTAGTAAAGAATCCACTTCAAGTCAGAGAAGACAAGCTCCATGGAGTGTGAATAGGTCAGATTCATTCAAAGATGTTTCACGACTTGATTCTGAATTGAGTGACGAACAGACACACGTCGTTGATGCTGTTTTGAACAAAAAGAAGTCAATCTTTTTCACTGGTTCCGCAGGTACTGGTAAATCATTTCTTTTGAAGAAAATTATCAGAAGACTCCATACGAGGTATGGAAGAGAGGCCGTTGGTGTCACTGCTCCCACCGGTCTTGCTGCTAATAACATTGGAGGTGAGACCATTCACAGGTATCTCGGTATCGGTTTGGGGAACCAAAGTGTTGTTGACTTGGCTAAGAGAATCAAGCAAAACAACAGAAAATACCTGACATGGAGAAAACTACAAGTTTTAATTATTGATGAGATCTCAATGGTGGATGGTGAGCTGTTCCATAAACTAAATTCGTTAGGTAAGTTGCTGAGAAACGATGACAAGCCATTTGGAGGACTTCAATTAATTCTTTGTGGAGATTTTCTTCAATTACCACCAGTGGCACAAGGAACGCAAACGCCTTACTGTTTCACCACAAACGCATGGTCTGAAGTTATTGACGAAAATATCATTTTGACTAAGGTCTTCAGACAGAAGGGAGATCAAGATTTGATTCGAATTTTGAACACATTGAGAATTGGCAAAATAGATAGAGAAACCGAAATCAAGTTTCAGTCTTTGAGTAGACCATTGAGTACCAAAAATGGTTTAGTACCAACTGAGTTATACCCTACAAGAGAAGAAGTCGACAGGTCGAATAAAGTCCAACTAGGTGATTTGCCTGGTGAAGAATTCACGTATATTGCACAAGACAGCGATGATGGAACCAAAATAAACTCATCTACGAAGGCACTAGATTCGCTGATGTGCACAAAGACCTTACAGTTGAAAATTGGAGCACAAGTGATGCACATCAAGAACGACATAACCAACCCTAAATTGGTCAATGGTACTTTAGGTATTGTGATGGCTTTCATTTCTGAGCCTACATGGAATCTCTATTTTTCTAAATTCAAAGAAGCTGCATCACAAAACCTGCATATTTTGCAAATGGTCTCAAAGTTGGCTGTTATTGCAGCAAGAGATAGTAGCAGAATCACCCTGCCGGATCCTTCGACTTTGAATATGAATGAAACTCAAATGTCTAACTTTTTTGAACTTTGCAAATCGTTTCATCCTATGGAAGAGATGTTCCCAGTCGTAAAGTTTACTACCAATGATGATACCCCAATCTTGAAATTGGTCAAAAGAGAAGAATTTAAACCAGACTCTTCTAACACTCTTTGCCGTTTACAGCTCCCAATTATACTAGCATGGGCAATGTCTATACATAAATCACAAGGTCAAACTTTGCAGTTTGTTAAAGTTGATTTGCAAAAGGTTTTTGAAAAAGGTCAAGTATACGTTGCATTGAGTAGATGTGTTGATTCCAAGGGCCTTCAAGTTGTCAATTTTGATAGACATAAGGTTTCTGCTTCTAAAGAAGTCATCAAATTTTACGAAACGCTAGCACTGAATAGCTGAATAGATATATATTACATACCAAAACTTCATTTTTATAAGCATAATTTGGATAATAGATTTTTAGCATTATGAGCATCGACTCCTAATAAATAAAATTTCCATATCTTGAAAACCATTTATATTCAAAAATTGGTTTATGTGGATCATTGACTGTCCTATAAGACAAGGGCAAGATGCAGTTAAATCATATCCGATATTAATACGGCAGAATCCATATATTTTTGGAAGCAGTAAGAATAACAAGGCAGTTTTGGATCTACCAATGATCTCCGAATCACTGATTTCAAGAAAGCAAACAGAATTTAAAATAGACGCCGAAACAGGATGGCTACTTGCCAAAAATGTTGGAGCAAGATCAATCAAAATAAGGATGGCGTCTGATGAATTAGATGAAACAATCGCAGGTAGAGGCAAACATTTTTCGGTCACTTTGAAAACAAATTCAATTATATATAAAGATGACGCTAATAACAATTTCACCTTGGTAGCCACGCATCTTCCAATAGGTAAGATATATATTAGCTCTGAGCTATCTAATGAGCTTGGATTCAAAAGAATGATGGAATTGGGATTTGAAATTTATGACAAGCTAAAGTCGGACGAAGTTAAAGTAGACGATAAAACTTTTAGGCTGAAAAACAACAGTAAATGGTTATCTACCTTAAAAGAAGAAAAATGGAAAACTGCTGGAGATTTAGCTGCTTATTATATTCCGAAGGATGATGATATTGAAGTGAGTAGCGCTCAAAGTCAAAATGATACAAGCAATAGCACTGATTTTAGTGATAATGAGTTATTATCGAGACCTAAAGATTCTCGGTTAAATAGCACTTTTCATATGAATTATGATGATGCTCTCGGAGACAATTGCATTAGTGATAGAATGGATGTTGATGAACCAAGTTTTCAACCTCCTCCATTTTCACAACTGATTGAGGCAAATTCAATAGAGAGTAAAGAAAATAGTCGAGAAGAGTCACTTTTAAGTAAGATAATGGCGGAAGCTGAAGAGGACAATTCATTCATAAAGTCTCAATCACAACGAAAACGAAAAAGGACAAAAAATAAAGCAAAAGCGTTAGATTTGGCAAATCCTACAATGGAAGTTGTGCCCGAAATAAAGGAAAAGGTAGTGCCTGCAAAAGAAGCTGTAACATCATCAAATTCATCTAGCAACACACCTTTTGTTAATTTAGTTAAACCATCTCTGGTAGATCAATTACTAAAAGCTAGAGAAATGAAAAAAGATAAAAGCAAATATGAAAGTGACCTCATAGAAATTGGGATGAAGAGTAAAATCAAAGTTGCAAAGTTCAAATTTAATCTAGCTCAAGTACCTAATTCAAGTATTTTAGTTCAAAATGATAATTATAGTAAACCAGAATGGAGCAACAGAATGAACTTTTCCAATTTTCGAAAAGCAGATTTGAAAGATAATCCAGTCATGGATAGCACTATTAAATATATTAAAATGAAAGTGTCTAAATACAAGTCAGATGAAATGCAAGTTGATTTGGATAGACATGATTATATTTTAGATAGCGGTAGCAATGAAGCTTTTGACAAAGAGTTTGGAAGCTCGGAAGGCAGAGGCGGAGGATACGCCAAAAAAAGATTACGAGGCAGATCAAAGGAAGCTGGGCTATTTGTTGATAGCGAAAGTGATGGCAGTGATGAGGAGGTGAGATTCAAAGCAATTAATACCAAAAAGGATACAGAGGTTTCGAAACGCAGAAATGTTGCGGATGGTGCCTCACGCACATCAACGCCTAGGAAATCGGCGATGTCCATTCTAAGTAATATGAATGAAGATGATGAGGATGATCTTCCTATATTCAAAGCACAAAAAAAGTATTAGAAAAGAAAAATGAGAATTTTACATATAGATCTATAAAACAGGAATTTATCTCTTTCTAAGTGTTTTCCACTTGTAGTAAGTCTTTCCCTCTTTGGTTTTCATTTTTTTCATTGGATCGTCCTTCATGAGATCTTTTTGAAGGAGCAACTTTTGACGCACAGCTTGAAGCTTCTTTTCACGTTCTATCCTGTCCTTGAGTTCTTCCAACTCTAGTTTCTTCTTCAAAATGCGGTCTTCCACTGAAAGGTTGTCGCTGAAAGACGTATCTTCGTCTAGAAGCTGACTCACCTTCAGTCTATTTTCTCTTTTGTTAATCAACTCCTTGGTAGTGTTAAAATGCTTCTCTGTATCGAAATTTTTGAACTCATCGTCGGCCTCCACAAACAACGTATGGCTACCGTTGGCCTTAAAAAAGCCGACGTTGTTGAGCGACTTTTCTACCTTCCGTGACTCTCTGCTGGTGACCACGTTTATATAATTCAAATCTTGGCTTTTCAACAATTTGATCTGTTCGTGGTTCAGAGTTTCGCCGAGTTCAGACTCATCTAGCAAGATTCCGTCTTTTGTTGTCTTTTTGTTAACCATGGCATGGAAATACTCGTCTTCGTTGGCATACTTGGCCTTTTCTTTTAAGATCTTCAGTTGTGCTTCCTTTTTGTGATAATCCTCTGCTCTTAGCTTATAATCTTTTTTCTTTTCTAGCAATCCAAACTTCGACCGTGATGAAATCTGAGAACGCTCTCTGTGTTGCTTCTTTTGCACATTGTGTACCAGTTTAGCCATCTTTTCAATGCCTTACTGCAGTGCATCTATCTATAAGGAGGAAAAAAAATTTCAGATCCAATTTTCACTGTAGGGGAAAAATTTGACATGTGGCGCACGCCGTTGATCTTCACTTGATATCTTCGTGGCGCAAACTTAAGGTGCTGTTGACTGACGATAGACACTGATAGCGCAATGGATAGGGCGGTTTCGATTATTGAGGGGGTGCAGTGCATTAAGACATTGACCCAGTACACGATTTTGGTTGACTGTTCGACGGAAAACGAAGAACGACTTCTTTTGTGGTGTCAGAAACTGAAGATTACTGCTGTGAACATCACCAACACGTCGTTGCTGGAACAGAAGGGCGTGTTTGAGACGGTGCGGTTGATGCCCAGCGAATACTTGTTGTATAGCACAGAGGATAAACACAAGAGACCTATACTGTACAAAAGATTGTATTCATTGATCATTCTCAATGTGAATGATAACTTGTCAAAACCCACGATGCTGAAGTTACACAAGGACATAGACTCGATTCTGCTTGTGACGTCGATTAAAACTTACATCTATGATTTGATCATCCAGCTTCGTTACAACAGATTCATCCACCGAGGTGTGCCAACGTTTTTGCTAGCTATGATAAACGACTACGTCAAGTATTTGGCACTAAGAGACGACATTAATTACGTGCTACCGCAGACAGTACAACTGGCTTTCAAAGATATTGTTCCGTTCCAAATACGAGACTTGTTGATCAGATCCTCGGCCGAGGAACTCACCATGCTATATGGCAGCGATATCAAGCTAATAGACCAAGTCCGAGGCATCATTGACGAAACAGATGTGATGAGAATCGTTCTGCAAAAGGTGCCCGTCATTTAGGTAATGTAATTTTAAATAAACTTTAAACAATGTAATATACTACGCAGCAAAGGTGACGTCCCAGTACTTAATAGTGGCATCAGTTCCTGCTGAGATGATAGAGGACTCGCTTTCCCAAGTGACCGCATTGACACCTTCCTTGTGTGCGTTGAGGGACTTGATTGTTCTGGCTGGCTTATCAACACTGTAGACAATAATGTTGGTGTCCAAAGATCCAGAGACAATGTATTTGCTTTCTGGGTGCCATGATATGGAATTGATCTTGGACGTGTGGAATGTCCAGCGAGAGGTGACTAGCGAAAAATTGGTTAAATCATAAAGCAAGATCTTACCACTTGCGTCACCAGATGCAACATATGCTTCATCGCCTGAAATAGCTGTCACCACCGGTTTGCCACGAAGGACATTGGAATCGTTGATAATGTTGAAATCTTGTGAATAGATGTTCACTTTGAAAGTCTTGGCATCGGTGATGATGATGAACTTGGCAGAAACATCGATACTAGAGGCATCATATGTCAATTGGTGTGTTTTGATCACTTTTCCGTCTTCACCATAAATAACCAACTCATTCTCAAATAATATGTAGAGGTTGCTATTAACAAGCTTCAAGTCTACAGGTTGCCTTTCAAACTGGGCGAGCGACTTAGATTCAGAGCTGGTAATAGCTTTAAGAGTGTCATCCCATGAAATAGTGAAGACTTTACCATTGTTGCTTGTAGAGATTTGCACAATCAAACCTTTGTGTTTATCGCCCTTGATTGGTTGGGCAACACAGTCTTTCCACTCCAAGACTAGACCATCAAAGGAACCTGAGATGATGCTGCTGCTGGTTTTGGCCAAAGCAGTAATGCTTCCCTGGTGTCCATAGATAATGTTAACAGGAGCAGCAGTGCCCTTTTGGTAAACGTAAAGGGCCCCTGCAAGAGTTAAACCAACAATGTAGTCACCTGCAACAACACAGCCTAAGAACTGGTTTTCAACGCTTGCCTCCAAGGCCCATTGTTCGGTAACCTCGCCTGAATCGACGTTAATCGTCTTCAAAGAGGCGTCAGCAGAAGCCACCACAAAGGTGTCATTATCGACCCAGTCGACAGCATAGATTCCACCCTTGGTGACGTTTTCCAATGTCTTCACTTTGGTACCTTCCTTACCGTCGTACAATGCGATGACTCTGTCAACACCGACACTGACTAACCATTTACCATCCGGACTGAACTTAACACCCTTGACGAAATTGGTGTGTGCAGTCTTTTCCGAGGCAACAAACTTGAACGGCGGACCCTGATAGAACACGGTGTTGGTGTCGTCACCACCAGTGACTGCTCTAAATGGTCTCACGGATCTGATGTCAACTGCATTGATTTGTCCTGAATGGCCGGATATTTCACCAATTGAGTTACCTGTGTCGAAAGAGAAAGCATGGCCAAACTTGTCGTTACCGTTACCAACGGCAATGATTCTTTTGCTTTCGCTGTCCCATGCCAAGTCGTTGATTCTACCCGAGAGGACCTGAAACTCGCTTTTCAAGATCATCTCAGGCTGTGAACAATCCCAGATCTGCACCCAACCAGACTCGTCACCGGAGGCAACGTAGTACCCACTTGGAGACACCCTGGCAACGGAAACAGCAGCCTTGTGACCAGTGTAAACCCAGTTCGAGTCGTCTGATTCCGATAAAGAACGTAGCACCACAGTCTTACCCACAGGATACACGAGACGATTTGTGCGTTTATCATACGACAAAGGTGTTGCCTGTGCTCTCTTGGTGAACGGATTACCCACTAGCGTCTTTTTGTAAGCGATTGAGGACATTTGGTGTCAAAAGATCGATTATCTTAGGAAGAAAAGGTTTCCTTTACTAAGGCACGATTACAAAAAATCGCTTACAGAGTTCAATAAGGGTGAAAGTGTTGACAAAGGCATAGAATTTGCCAATTTTAAAACATCCATTAATAGTTCAGCACCTTCTTCAATCGAAACTACGCTTCTAATAGCTAGAAGCAAACTATAACAATAATTATCAGTCATTATTGCCAATTTGTGTATCTTAGAGCCTAAAATTTCACCTTCTCATAGGAAAAAGATCAGAGCTGGAGAAAATGAAAAATAAGAGAAAATTTTAAGGAATCGAACTTCTTCAGCTACTAAAAAAGCCATGCTAGGCACTCGTTTCTTCTCGTCAACGGCACGGGCTGTTTCACACGTTGGTTCTTCACCAGTGTTTATCACTCCTGAAGTTTCTACGATCTCAACGAAGCTCCTTGTGCCAAAAGTCATTCCTAAGGGTCGCCAGTCAATCAAGTTGGACAGATTGGTGTCCATCGCCGGTCCTAAGGGGGAAATCAATCTACAGGTTCCAGACTTTGTCAAGTTGAACCAGTCTGAACACACCATTGATGTTTCGGTGGCAGATTCAACCAATAAGCTTCAAAAATCGCTATGGGGTACCTTCCGTTCTCTTATTAACAACGCCGTCGTTGGTGTCACAGAGGGACACTCATCCACATTGAGATTTGTTGGTACTGGTTACCGTTGCATGCTAGAAGAGATCGACGGCCAGAAATGGGTCAAAATGAAGGTCGGTAGATGTAACTTGGAAGGTTTGCCAATACCTGAGGGAATCACCTGTTCCACGCCTTCGCAAACGCTTTTGGTTTTAGAGGGTGCCAACAAGCAGCAGCTCAATCTTTTTGCGGCCACCTTAAGAAACATGAGACCTCCTGAACCGTACAAGGGTAAGGGTATCTATTTCAATGGTGAAACAATTAAATTGAAAGCCAAAAAGGTGAAATAGTGGCTTTCACGCTTCTTTCCCTTTCCTGTAGATATATCTGTATAGAACCATTATCATTTATACGTCAACATAATCAATTTATATGCATTTTGTCGATGAGATGTAATCCCCTTTTTTCCTTAGTTTGATTATCTTGTGAACTGAACCAAAATGCCACCAAGAACTGTCGTTAACGAGAAATCGTTCATCCTGGTGGACTCCATTCCTTCTTTATCAGCGAGTGAAATTAAAACAGTACAGAGATTCCTTTTCACCTACTTGTTGCATCCCCTGGTCAGTCCGCCTTCACACTGGACGTCGCTATCTTTGCATCCTACAAAGACAGAACAGCTGCAGCCGCGCAGTTTCCAGTGGATTGATGTGGTAAATAGCATGAAGGAGCTCTTTGAACATTTGGATTCGGTAACTGACAATGACACGTCGTTGGCAAGCTTATTAACGTCTTTGAATCAGACTTTGTCATATGTGAATCACGAAATTGAAATATCTACAAAGGAGCTCAAGTACCACGTTTTGGTGATCTCAGATTTTAGCCAAGAGCTCAATTGGAATGACAGATACAAAGATGTTATTGCCATAGTAGGTGCTAAGTTGGATACTCTTGCTTTTATCGATATTTCACTCGAAGACACAAATGAAAACAAAAGGATCAACGTTGAAATGATAGAAACATTGACAAAGGACATCGACGCAGCATTTATTACCTCCATTACAGACGCTTTAAACTATATAAGTAACTTTGAGCACATGACACTACCTTCTCCAGAACCCAGAGATATTTATCACAATGGCTCAATTCAAATTCCGCTGACAACATCCGAAGTGCCAAACATGGCCAACTTGGAATTCAAAGTTCACATGTATCCATTGGTTAAGAAGAGAAATTTGTCTAACTATGTGTCAAACAGGCTAATGTCGCCATCAGGTGGGCCTATTTCTTTAAAATATAACTATTACATTGAAAAAAAGATTGCTTCGGATGATCAGAAACGGCGAAAGGTTAATGTGGACAAGGACCATGTTAAGACAGCTTTAACAGTTGGTACATCTTATTTCAAAGCTGAAGATTTCCCTTCTTTTGACATAAACTCTAAGAAGTCCATGATTATCTATGGATTTACCGCTGAGTCAAATATTGTTCCCTGGTACTTGAAACCTGACTGTACTCTAATAACGCCTATGAATAGCAATGCGCTTAGGATGGATAAGGGATCAGCCGAAAGGCAAAAAGCCATATATCAGGATCTGGTTCAATATCTTGCTTCAGAGAAGTTGGTTGCGCTAGTCAGGGAAGTTAAAAAAGACGGTACGGCCTCAAAACAAGGAGTATTGTTTCCACGGGCATATGTGGACTTAAAGACAGAAGAGACAGGTGTTTTGGAGAAGGTTGTTTTTATCATGGTGGAATGTATCTACGCAGACGATGAAAAGATACCAAATCTACCGAACCTTGATAAGGTTAACGTTACAGACCAGGTTCAAAAGGAGATGGATCAGTTGGTAATGGGATCTTCACTTTTGGATGATGATGATTTGCTCACTTGCGACGAATCATTGGTTTCAGCAAGCGAATACAGAAGTCCATTTGACAAATTGAACAAAAAGATCATAAAAGAAGGTTCACCATTGTTAATCAACGGCACA
Organism: Saturnispora zaruensis; assembly: GCA_003705435.2. Taxonomy (NCBI): domain Eukaryota; kingdom Fungi; phylum Ascomycota; class Pichiomycetes; order Pichiales; family Pichiaceae; genus Saturnispora; species Saturnispora zaruensis. The sequence continues at coordinate 79,009 of PPIM02000016.1, read as the reverse complement.
TTTACGGATTCGTGGAAAAGTGTTGTGTCTTTCAATGCACAGCAGCAGTGCATTTCATCAGCTGCTGCATTTGAAGTTGTGATGAATTATCTGAACAACTCTTCTCAAGATAATATACCCACACTATGGGATATGTATTTTCAGGATGAGGAAGCCAATGATAACATTGTCAAAGAAATGTGCCAATCCAATGTGGACATTCCGGAGCCCAATGTCCAAGTTGTTGAACGCAAAACACACGTTTCGATTGACTGGAGCCAGTTTCACGTTGAAACAAACCCAGCTTACACTGCAAAATCTACATCATCATGAGCACAGGAAAATTTTTTTTTTTCAGTTCCCTTAATGGATTCTTCTTAGTGTTGTAGATAGAAATACAGAGATCTAAGGATGGTTAGAAAGCTTAAGCATCACGAACAAAAGCTTCTTAGGAAGGTCGACTTATACAACTATAAACAAGACAATTCGCACCGTGAAGCAGAAGTGATTGCGAGATTTCAGCTGCAAAACAGAAACGATTACCACAGTTACAACAAGATCGTAGGACACATCAAGTCAGTGGCACGTAAACTGGCGTTGCTACAACCTAACGATCCATTCCGTGTGAAGCACGAGCAAAAGTTGCTAGAAAAGCTATACAGATTGGGGTTGCTAACATCCACGACGAAGATTTCGAATGTCGAGAACAAGCTGAATGTGTCAGCGCTGTGTCGTCGTCGTATTGGTGTGATGATGGTCAAGCTGCAGATGGCGCAAAAGATTGACGACGCCAACCGGTTTGTGCAGCAGGGCCACGTGCGAGTGGGGAACAAGGTGATCACGGATCCAGCATATTTGGTTGACAGAAACATGGAGGACTATCTCACCTGGGTTGACGGGTCCAAGATCAAGAAGAACGTGCTAAAGTTCAAGAACAAGCTCGACGACTTTGACCTAGTTCAATAGCTGCTTGATCTTGTCGTTGTTGACGTTGGACGCTCTCTTGTGCAAGTGCGGTGGGACCTTGACCTGGTCTCGCATCTTGATCTCGCGCCTGAGGAGGATTGCTGTGGAACTGAGATGCGAGTAGCACGAGTCCACAATGGCCTCGTATGCTACTGCTGCGTCGGGGGTTTCCTTATTGTCGTGAATTGTCTGCAACAATTTACTGAAATCTTCTACAAAAGAGTGGATGTGATTCTCCGCCTCTGTAATGGCGGCTATTCGTTCTGATGCATCTGCCAGGGGCTCCTTTTTGGTTTCCACTGTACTTTGTACCTCCTTACCGCTGTCTGACATAACTCTCTCTATAGATCTTGTTCTTCTTCAACTCTAAAGTATATAATAGCATGAAGAAAAATTAAAAATATAATATCTCACAAAATGAAAGCTTTTTATTCATGATCCCTGACAAAACTAAAAACACATATAACTCTATATTGCAGTACACCGAAAATACAACACCCAGCCAAGAGTTTTTATGGAAACCGTGGCTTTCAAAAGATAGTAATATTCAAAATTTGAGATTTTGAAGAGGGTTAGCACGTGACTTTAGTCTAACCCCAAACCCTCCTCAGATCTTAAACGACGCACAAAATTTTCAGCGGCCTCTTAGTGAAAATCTGAAAAATGAAAAGTTTCACTCTGAGGAAAAGAGATTCAGCTTAATATAGAATAAAAGATGTCTGATTCTCAAGAAGTTCTTGTCCTCAGAGGTACCCTTGAAGGCCACAACGGTTGGGTCACTTCCCTTGCCACCTGTCAATCTTCCCCAGACTTGCTTTTGTCTGGTTCCAGAGATAAGACTCTTATTGTCTGGCAATTGACCAAGGACGAAACCAACTACGGTGTCGCCAAGAGAGCCCTTAAGGGTCACTCTCACATTGTCCAAGACTGTGCCTTGACCCCAGATGGTGCTTACGCTCTTTCTGGTTCCTGGGATCACACCTTGAGATTGTGGGATATGTCCACTGGTAAGACCGCTCAAAGATTCGTCGGCCACACTGGTGATGTCCTTTCCGTCTCTATCTCTGAATCCGTCAGACAATTTGTCTCCGCTTCCAGAGACAGAACCGTCAAGGTCTGGAACGTCATTGGTGAATGTGTCGAAACCTTGAAGGGTCACTCCGACTGGGTTTCTGCTGTCAAGTGTTCTCCATCTGACACCTCCATTGCCATCTCTGCTGGCTGGGACAAGTCTATTAAGGTATGTTAAAACTCTCTCCCTTGATTTGCATCTAGATGATGTTATAAAATATATTTGCTACTTCGGACGCCTTCGTGGCGGATGAGACATAAAATATTTCACCAAGATCTCTGATAGAATATGTGATCAAGGAGGATTAATGCCATTTCCAAAGAATATCTACTAACATTTACTTTTCTCTCTTTTAGACCTGGGACTTAACTGACGGTTCCCTTTTGACTGACTTTGTTGGTCACAACGGTTACGTTTCCACCATTGCTATCTCTCCAGACGGATCCCTTTGTGCCTCCTCTGGTAAGGACGGTGTCATCATCTTATGGGACATTGTCAAGAAGCTCGATCTGTACACTTTGACTGCCGGTGACGAAGTCCACGCTTTGGCCTTCTCTCCAAACAGATTCTGGTTAGCAGCTGCTACTTCTACTTCCATCAAGATCTACGACCTTCAAGCTAAGGAGTTAAAGGATGAATTGAAGCCAGAAGTTGCTGAAGGTAAGACTCCAGAATGTATTTCTCTTGCTTGGTCCTATGACGGTCAAAACTTGTTCTCTGGTTACAACGATAACTTGATTAGAGTCTGGCAAGTCATGACTTCTTCTGCTTAAATCTGTTAGAAAAGTCATCTATAAACTACCATTTTTTAAATCTTTTTTTTTTTTAACACTTTAATATGAATCCAATTAATCATTTAGCTTGCTACTGCCACAAAGCATGGTTTAAATCAAATGAAATTAATTAAAATGTAAAAAGAAGAATAAACCTTTATAAAATTTTTGTCAAAGACCCTTTAAATAGGATGTAGCATTGCTGGAACATAACCTAATTATCGTCGTCAATGCTATTGAGAATGGCCTCGTTGACTATTCCTAAAGGATAAGCAGGTCCAAATCCATGGCAGCGCTCGCTTCCTCTTAGGGCTTCCATGATCTTTGACACATCAACGTCAAGATCTTCGTTTAAACTGCAGAATTCCATGATATAGTCCCACACTGCACTAATGGTGAGCAACTTCTCATCTCCATGCTCGTAGGACGATCCTATGCTGAGATTGTACTTGCTCAAGTCCTGCGTAGTGATCTTGTGTTTTTGCAAAGACTGAATTCCTAACGTTTTAGAAATAAAATCACCCTTGGCACCAGAATTGAGGTCCAATGAATGATGCTGAGAGCTGGCATTGGAGTCCATGCTACTTGGCGTGGTCTGTTCGGTGTTAGAAAGCTGCCTTATGTCGTCAAGGTTGGAATCAGACTGATTCCTGTGAATTTCCTGCTGTCTCTGTAAAAGTTGGTTATCCATGTCCAACAGCATATTTCTCTGTTTGATCTCATCAAGCTCCTTCTCAAGCTGCAGCCTTCTTTCCTCAGCAAGCTCTAATTTATCGCTTAACTCCTTCAACTTACCTTCCTTTCGTTCCCTGTACGCTCTCTGTGCAGCGCGGTTCTGCGCTTTCCGGCGCTGGTACACCTCTTCCTCCGCTGGCGAAGTTTGCTCCTTTCTGCTCTTACCCTTGGCCTTGGAAGCCTTCTTCGAAGGCAAAGAGTAGTTTGTCGGAGATGGTGAATCTAACGATTCGTCTATTTGGACTTCCTCGTTCACAAAAAACGGCTCTAGAGCACTCTCCATGGCCTCCAAATCCATCTGACTCACACCCAGCTCCTCATTGTTTGCTGGAGCAAAGTTGTACGATGCTGTCTCGTAATTCAAATTCATCTTAATTGGTCTTACTAAGTGCTCTGTTGAAGAGTGAACAAAAAATCTCTAACAAATTTCCACTGTAGACAAGTACTTAACTTCCTTATAACAACTTCTTTGTCTTAACCAATATTATGGATGCCTCGTTGTTGGAGTCTCTGACAAGGGTGTCAGATACATTGGTGAAGAGGCCTGGTGCTGTTTCTATTGACGCTGTGAAGAAATTGGCTTCTTTCTACGGGTTTGATACTTGGCTAGAGAAGCTGGATGCTGACTTAGGACTTGTTTCACTCACAAATACACCCAATGCCATGTTGTCGCCGTTGAATCCGTCGCTAATAACGTCACCGCTGGCCAATGTGAAACCACGACAGAAAAGCGCTACCCTGTTGGCAAGCACAGAGCCAGAAAAGTCAAGATTGACGTTGAACCTGGATCGGGTGGTGATTGACATAGATTTTGAGGTCCCTGGCACCATCACAAACACCGGAGTCAGCGTGGGCACCGACTCAGACCACAATTCGTTGCAGTTTGACTTCATCAAGGGCTGGAATGGCTCGCTCAATGCGGGTGAAGTGTTGCTACATAACCTAACGCGTAACAAAACGCTTGACGAATTCAATATGAACTTGCGGGTTTTGTACATGCTAGACAGGTTAAGCAAGCCTTCCCCCAACGACATCTTCAGCATTTTTAGCTGCATTGTCAGCAGCTTGAACACCGAGAACAGTTTTCTGGGCAAATCTCCAAACGGGTATTTGGGTATCGGAGACTTGATCAGTAATTATAACCACAAAGTGGGTCTCTTCTTAAAGTATTGGGAAGATGATAGACACGTGAATAGATGGCTTAAGGAAAACAAACCCGATCTTCAGTGTAAACCAACTGAATACTTTATTCATTTCAAAGTCAGAGAAAGCCAGCATGACATCAAAATTCATGAGAAGTTCATAGCTCCAGAAACTAAACAGTCGTCCAGTTGGTTTGTGGACGGTCAATGGCAATTGCCACAGTCTCCAGATATTCTAGAGACCCTATCTGTGATTCAAATGGAGCTGTTCCCTAGAATATGGATCCCCAGTGACATTTTAGATTTACTAGGCTTCAGATACAGAGTGATTGACCAAAGCAACCAGAATTGGAGTGACAACACCAACAATAGCAAATCTGCTTCCAAACTTGATGACTTCTACAGAAACATCAATGCCACAGGTGACACCATGGTCGGTGACTACAACATTAGATCCTCACTGGGGTGTCAAATAGTTGAGTTGTTTAAAGTTCAGGGTCTAGATTTATCAAAATTGAATCAGCTGGTCAAAATCTTGAGATCCTGGATAAAGCTGTCTTCTATATTGTTGAAACTAATAGAAAAATACGGCATTAAAGACAGCATTAATGACACTCACTACACTGAAGACATTTCTTTGAATGATCTACTCGAAATCAATAATTCTTACGCAAACACTAAAAAATGGATTGATATCTCTTTTGGAGACTTGAAGACAGGCGCTATAGCCATCCAAACAAACAGCATCTCTTTTGAGATCATCGATGGTGTTTGCAGTGACCCAAAAACTGATATAAGTGAATGTCTGCTTACGTAACTAAATATTGAATTCAAAGTTTGGAAGGAAAAATTTTTGAATAAATATTTAATGAAAAATTTTATTGATTTTACTAACTAAGTTTCAGGATATTGGGATATCAGAGGATGAAGATTGATCCAAAGCTTTATGATGTCCTTTCTGAAGGATCAACATCTATTTTGTTTCCAAAAAACAATGTCTTTTACAATCCAGTTCAGCAATACAATAGAGATCTATCAGCATTAGCTATCAAAGCATTTACAAACATGTACTCTAAAGAATCATTGTCCAAGAAGAGATCTAAGCAGCCAATTGGATCAATGAAAATTCCACACCGAGACCAAATTCAATTTCAGTCATGTGAAACCACTCAAACTGCCAACACTGAACCATTTGCAAATATTCTAGAAGCATTATCAGCGTCTGGTCTCAGAGCAATCAGATACTCGAAGGAGATTCCACTCGCAAAGAAGATTGTTGCAAATGACCTTTCAAGCGCGGCAGTTCAGTCCATACAATTGAATGTTGATTATAACGAGGCCAACGAAAAAGTTCAACCACAAGAAGCTAATGCAATCACTCATATGGCAATAACCCCAAATGAATACCACGTTATTGACTTAGATCCATACGGTACAGTTGCACCTTTCATTGATTCAGCTATCAACTCCGTAAAAAATGGAGGATTGCTTTTAATCACCTGTACTGATCTTGGTGTTTTAGCTGGTAATGGATACCCAGAAAAGTGTTTTGCACTTTATGGTGGTTCGAACGTCTGGGGTGATGCAACTCACGAATCTGCTTTGAGACTTGTCTTGGGTCTCGTTGCTAGAACTGCTGCAAAATATGGTATAGCAATTGAACCAGTGTTATCACTCAGTATTGATTTCTATGTGAGAGTTTTTGTCAGAGTTTGGGAAAAGCCAATCAAAGTCAAGGAGCTGATGTCATCAAATGAGGTTGTTATAAAGTGTTCTGGATGTTACGCATCTGTTGGTCAAGGTCTTGGTAAAATGAACGACGCTTCAGTGAAGGGTAACAAATTTGGACTGAGTAAAATTGAGGAAACTTGTGGTCCACAGTGTACATATTGTGGCTATACTAATCACATGTGTGGACCAATGTGGGGTGGTCAATTACACGAAGCAGAGTTCATCAAAAATATTTTAGAGCTCGTTGATGAAGAAGAGGGAAAAGAAAAATCAATTTATGGCACTTTGAAAAGAGTCAAGGGTATGCTGACCATGGCATCCAATGAGCTTTGTGTTAACAAAGAAGACTACGAAGAACAACGTGCATCACAGTTGTATTTTGCGACAACAACAATTTCTAGGGTGCTAAAGATCCCTGCTCCAAGCATTGACGATTACTGTAGTGCTCTGGGTAACTTAGGATTCAAGGCATCCTTAACGCATGCTGCGTCGAACTGCATAAAGACCAATGCACCATGGATCATCATCTGGTTCATTGGATGTCAATTTGCTAAGCGCGCCAACGTCGATATCGAGAGGATGTCTAAAACTACTGCAGGTTACAAAATTCTAACGAACGAAAAGGTGCAAAATGCTGTTGACTTGCAGCAGGTCATGAAAGCCAGTGAAATTGAAGGATACGAAACTAAAAATGAAAAGGAAGTTGTCGAATGGCTATTTTCACGCAATCCAGTCAGTGAAGCTATTAAGAAGTTACGTAAAATTAAGATCGTCAAGTTTCAAGAAAATCCAACCAAAAATTGGGGTCCAAAAGCAAGACCTAAATAATAGAATCAGAATTCATGAACAATATTGAAGAGAAGAAAAGTTTTTTTTTTTTTTTTTCACTCTTCATCTAATGTGTATAGAAATGTTATCATATCATCATCCATCTTTATAATTATAAGCTATGGACACTAATCAACTCATTAAAGGTGTCGACAAACTTATAGGTATTTTTAGTAATCCGCAAGAATATGGGTTCGACGCTCTAGAACTACATAACTTGCTAAACGCACACTGGGATAACGGAAGCGGATTAATACTCAAAAGCGTTGATTATCCAGAATTAGTTCATTTAGGACACGTTTTAGCAGAAAGGGCAGTAAAGGATATTAACATTGAAAACGTAGATGCTATCAAAATGTTGCTAGCCACAAAGGTGTTCATAACACAACCAAAAATGGTTGCAAATACTGAAATCAGGGAGGTCCATGGTTATCATCCAAACCTGCGATTGGTTTTGAAAAATATATTGATCCTAATGCTAGCTTATATAAAGAGATGTCAGACGAGCTCTCACTCAAAAGAACTGGACATTGAAATTGATCAATTGATGCTGTTGATGAAAATTAACATCATTGATAAGTTGGAAACGTTGATCTCCTCTAACTCATAGGAGTGACGTATTTCATTATCATTTGTACAGATATATTGCCACCCTCGACCACAAACTGTGAGCAAAGCGTCGTCCAAGAAACTTACCTAGCACTGGTATCAACACCAACTGAACAATCGTGTCTAGTTGCTTCAAGTTTTCTTGAAATGCAGCTTCTCTACTGGCAACGGGATCAAACAGATCCGATGACCATGTATATTCACTATCCAAAGACGATATTGATGCCACAGGAGATAGCTCCATTTTTGATTATATTATTATTAGTATTATATTATAGTATAGTACAAAAAAGTGAAGATGAGTGCCCTCAATTAAAAATTCAACTTTTATCAACTTTTTTAGAAACGAATCTGGATTGAAAAAAAAATGAAATAGGAAAAAAAAAGATATGCAATTCATCAGTAAACTAAAGGGAAATGTGTGCCAATTGATTCATTATAGCCTTTTTAACAGTCTTCGTTTGAGTTAAATCAATACTCTCTATCAGTATTTCACCATCGGTGGATTTTCTAACGATGATATTGTTCTCGACAACCAAACGACCATCTCCCAGCAACTCAACTTTGTAACCATTATTTTTAAACGTTCTATACAATGATGTAATTTTGATATCACCAATATGTATTTGATAATTAGTTGATGCTTCAGTGGACTTGAGAATTAAATGGTGATCTTCAGGATCTTCTTCAATTGTACCATTGATAAATCCAATTTGATATTCATCATTCTGCCCTACCTTTTGAAGTTTTATATCATCTTGTTGGAGATCAACAACATATTCAGTAATAACATTAGTCAAAGGTGTTTCACCAGAATTAGTTTCGTCATTGGGATTGAGTAAGATTGTCTGATATGGTTTCAGCTTCTTTTCAACATACTCAAAGGCCCTTTGATCATGAAGTCCTGAAAGATCAAGATAAGTAAAACCCATTCTAACAGTTATTTTCTTAGTTGTTGGTACAAGTTTCACTGGATCTGTTAATGAATCAAATAAAGAGTCCAAGATAACTTTGATTTCCTTTTTAGGTTTTTTGTTTGATGTGTCAGCAATTATTTCTTTGACTGCTTCTTCTTGAATATAATCTTTATGATTAACTATTTCTCCATAGTCATCAATTTTTCTTTTGTTTTTGTTCGGAGGAAATCTTTGTTCATTTAATGGCAATTTGGAAACATCGTAGTCCATTGGTAGTTTCATAATTTCCTCAATGGTTAATGATTGAGGTTGTTCATCATCACTATCATCATCATCATCGTTATCAATGTTGTTATTATCATTTTCTTCTTCTAATGCGTCTTTAGTATCGCCGTCAATAGCTTTTTGTTTTGAATCATCTTCTTCGTCTTCTTCCTCTTCAAGTTCTTCCTTTTGCTTCTTCAATTGTTTTAATTCTCTCTCCTTTTTAGAATCTTCAACACTTTTAATATAATTTGATAACTCCTTTTGTCTCAACTTGACTTCTGAGAAAAAGGTCCATTTAACTTTTTCGTCTAAAATTGTTAATTTACCTTGAACATCCGCAGTTTGTGATTTCCATTTTTCGAACAATTCATTTAACTCATTATTATAATTAATTTCGTCCGTTAATAACATTGAAAAGTTCAATTTGGTATTTAATTGTGAAATCAAAATTTTGAATAAATTACTATCAGATTGTTCAAAAAAATATATACCAGTTCTATTAAAATCTATTTCATTACTTATTTCATTAAATTTATTGATTATTCTAATTCTATTTTTATCAATAATTGACCTGTTACTTTGATTTTTGGATTCCCACATTTGAGTGATCGATTTAGACATCCATTGAATAAAATTATCAGCAATTTCTAGAGTTTGTATACCTGTAAAATTGAACAAGTAAATTGGAATATGATCCAATGAAGGAGTACTAGTAATTAGAAATAACAAGTCAAAAAATCTTTCAGTTAAAGTAGTTGGTAAAACAAATGATGAACCATTCATTAATCCAATGTTAAGTAATTCAATAAATTTTGCTTTTTGTCTTGTATAAGAAAATTGAGTTTTTGGGAACAACTCATTTGTGATAAATGTTGTGGGCCTTAAAATCTTTGAGTTATTTTCAACATTGAAACCATTCAAAAAGGAATCCTTTGAGTGATTCCATTTTGGTGCATAAATCAACTTATAATTATTATATTTAATGACCCAGTTGGCTCCACCTAAAGAATGTCCTGAATTCAAAGGAGTGAGTTCCATCAAAGAAACGTAAGAAGTTTGATTATAATTAACTGTAATTATTTTATTGAAAATAGAATCGATATCCTGGATTGTGTATTTGTGATTTTCAACATTACCTAACAAACCAACACTTCTAAGAGTTTCCATTGTTGTACATTTAGCTAAGCGGGCAACTGGCAATGTCGAGTAGGTTGGAATATCTATCAAGTGCGGGTAATGCATCAATAAAAGAAAGTAGCCAGTGATTGAATAGGTATTTGGGTGTGATAAAATGATGCATTGCGTTGCCTTTGGAGGTTCCTGTGGTATATAACTCTGTAAATCAGTATTAGGAGGTATTGATGGATCCAAAATTAATGTTAATGAATCCATCTCAATCCATGATACCTCCTTATCTGTATGTAAAGACATTAGTGGTTAATTTTGAAGTATCGATGTGTAAAAGGATAATCGAATAACTGAAAAAAACAGAGATCTGAAGTGTTGGTGTAAAGATGTATTTGGATTTTTTTTTGAATACAGTGAATAATATTAGTCTCAGAAACCTCAGATTCACAGAGCTTTTTAATTTTTTTTTCCCCTCTTGTACGGAAACCTCGTTGAACCAATCAATCGATTTGTAAATTCAAAACTAATCAGATTGGAAATCATATCAACAAACCAGTGAAATAAGATAAGTCATGTCAACATCTAATACATACAGTACCATTTCCACATCTGGTGCCACTGATAAGAAGCGTGGTACCGAATTTGTTTTTGAAAATGCACCATTACCATCAGAGATTCCACATGTCAGTGAAATTGGTACCACCACTGGACCACTTCTCTCAGCATCCTACTATATTGGGGACCGTTGTAAGGATTTCAATGACGATTTCATGAAATGTAAACAGGAAAATGGTACCAACGGTACAGTCAATTGTCTTAAGGAGGGCCGTCGTGTCACACGTTGCGCATCAAGTGTCATTGCAGACCTGAATGCTCATTGCAAGAAGGAGTTCGAGCTCCATTACCAATGCCTCAACTATTCTAACATGGAATTCAAGAATTGCAGAAAGGCAGAAACACTTTTATCTGACTGTGTGTTCAAGTCACTCAATCTGCAAAAATCAATCCCTGGTGATGGTGGCAAGCAAGTTTTCAAAGATGGTGTTCAAATCTATAAACCAATCCACCCTCACTTTCCTTCAGACAAAGCATATGCTGCAGCCAACAAGAATTGATAAATAACTAAATTAAAAAATCGAATAAACTATAAAATTAAAGCATATTAGAGATCTACACACAAGAGTTGAAGAGACATGAGCTCAAGTTGGTATATTTTTTTTAAATTAAACTATTGAGTGTTTAAGCTTAGATTCATTTTTTGTTTCAATGATCGGCCACCCGTGTGTTAGCTTTCTGTTATTCATTAGTACCAATTGTCACTATTTACTATTTCTTTGCAGTCTCATACCTTTTGATACTTACTCAAAAGAAAGAAGTTATAGCCAAAGGGCAACAATTATTAGCTACAATAATTCCAAAATATACAACACGATGAGCGCATTTTTCCCAACTTCATTTTAAATCTCTAATCGCTGTCTCTATTTATTACTATCTTCTCTTCCTATATTTATTTTTTTCTCTTCATTCATATCCTGTTATTTGATAACTTATATATTCTATATATTATATCTATTTGATTCATTTACCAAGTTTGCGCCTTCAGTGAAGTAAAAAAAATGAGCGCTGAGCTTTCAACATCGGACAATAAATTTTGTTGCCCTCTTTTTACAACACATTACTTGTTGTGGTTTATTATGACTCTATAATTGTTGTGATTATTCCTTCTGCGGCACTATCGTTCTTTAGCCACACGCACGTGCCCCCTGAACTCTTTTTGACGGAGAATTATTTTTCAAAATTTTCAAGGCGCGACAAATTTTACATTTCGAAATTTTAATTTTTGGCAAATGAAAAAAACAAAATTCGCGAATGGGCGAGAAAAACAAAAAAATATAAATATCTAAAAAATTTTTTCTCCTTATATATGTGAAGCGGTTGAAGTCATATTTATTATAATAAGATAGAAGACAATACAGAGGTTTTACCAAGAACTAAAAATTTTACTTGGATACAAACTAGAATATAATATTATAAGACTATAATAAGATATAATCTTGCAGTATAAGATCTGATACAACACTGCTATAGTAGAAAACAATAATAAGATTAATTACAAAGGAACACACTGCATATATGGATAGTGAACTGGATATAGAGCTGCTTTCAACACTGGATTATACACCGCTTTTGTCGCCGCTGGCAACGTCGAATCACGGCAACAGTCACCAGCATCAGCAGGGAGGACCGCAGCAGCAGCAGACGTCAGTGTTGTCGCCGTTGTCGTCGCCTGCGTTACCGTTCAAACACCCGCAGAAGAGAAGAGAATCGTCGCTGTCAACACAGTACTCCAACAAGAGGTCCAAAACGCCGTTGACGACGCCGTTGATGCCCGCCAACCTCAACACAAGCAACATCTTTGAGTTCCTGCCTGACCTCGATCTCCAGTTGCCGCCACCTCCTAATATCGACACCAGCTACAAGAAACACTCGAACGTCCTTATCAACCCAAATCGACTGAAGTCAAACCATTCGTCTCCCGTTATTCTACCTTCGTCCAACCCAATGGCCTTGCAATCGCCGTCGTTAACACCACTAGCAAGAGAGACTACGAATAACAGCAGCAGCAATCTCTCCTTCACCTCTCAACATCACACAGCAAATATGAGTCCAATTAATACTTCGAGCACTTCAAACAATGTCACCAGTACCAGCAACAGCACCACGAGCAACAATACCTCTTCAAACTCGGCAACTGCTACTGTTGGGACCGTTGGCACCAGCATTCTCACACGTCAAAACTCCAAAATCTCTCTCAGTAGCTCATTGAACTCTGGTGGCGATAAGAAGATGACCCACAAACTGGCAGAACAGGGTAGACGTAATAGGATGAACGTGGCCATTCAGGATCTTGAGAAACTGATTCCTGAAATCTACAAACGTGAAATTTCCGTACCGTCAAAGGCCACAACCGTTGAGCTCGGTTGCACTTACATTCGTGAACTCGAAAATGAAATACAGAGACTGAAAAATTCTTCTTCTACATCCTGAGAAACCCCAACGCTACATCTTCTCCTTTGTTCATAATCTTTCACACTATTATAATACTTCCCAAAATTTCCTCATATTATAAACCAGGGATATATCAGTGTTCTTTCACATTGCAAACGCTGATATGTTTCTTCATATTCATTCATATTATAAAGTAAGATATATACGTGCAGTGCATATATACATCTCAATTGTTTTTACGTTACTTGATGTCTTTTCACACCCTCTCTCTTTATTTCGGTCTTTGTTTTACTCTCTCTTTATTAACTTTTTTTATAAGCTGGTTGAATAACAACCTACAGCTATAAATGTATAGCTTCTCAACTTTGTACACGCAGTTAATGTCATTTTATATATTTTCATGCTTTTTATCTATCAACTATATATCTACTCGGCCAATGATAAATTATTTTATTCTACTCAGTAATAAACTTTTTTTTTGAAGGACCTGTTTGATTGACAAATTTATGTCTATGAACAATGTCAAGGCTACAGAAATCCATGTTGAAACCACCAGCCTCTTCTAATTCAAACAACCCTTCATCGTCATCTTCGAATGATTTTGCGTCTGAACTCAATTCAAAGTTAAGCAAGTTATCTTTAAGCAATCACAGCCCCCCTTTAAAGACAGCATTGTCACCTTCTTCACCGCTATCAAGACAGGAAAGTCGTCAAAATTCTTTAATTTCTTTTATTTTGAATCCAGAAGATGATTTAGAGTCCTCAATGGATTCTTCTAAGCAAAAGCACATTGATCAAATTTATGGTGTTGAACAGTTAATTGACTCTTTAATTGTATCTAATAAAATGAAGTTGACACAAGAAGAAAAGGATTTGATTTTGAGTCACTTATATAGAATGTTGATTAATGGTTCAAATGAAATTTACCTAGGCAGTAATGGTTTAAATGGCGAAATGTTATTAAATCTACTAAAGGTTGAACCAAAAGATTCTAATCTATATACTTGGCAAGTCTGGCTAAGATGCGTTGATGCGATGATTACAGTTGATGTTGATTCCGTTGGTGATGAAGTGGTATCGAATGTTTTGCCGTATTTCTTGAGATGGTCTATGAACACAATAAATGGTGGTGAAAGTGTTAATGTTGATATGGAACGAGAGGCTTTGAAGTTAAAATCTTTTGCTTTGTCATTATTGATACTATACAGTGAGTGTGAAAATCACAGTATGTTAAAAAATGTGGCCATTATGATGCTTCTGTTACAATCTCCAGTTAAATTATCAGATGAAGTTGTTTCTTCAATTTGTGATGTTATTGGTATTGCAATAGGACTGGCCTTTGAGTCAGGCAGAAACTGTGATGATGTTATTATTGGAACTGTTGATGATATTGGTTTATTAGAGTTAATTGAAATTTTATTCAAGGAAAGAACTCAGAATAGAGATTTAAAACAAAAACTATGTTTTTTAACAGCGCTTTGTTTTGAGTGCTGCCAAGAACCTGAAGAATCATTTGATGACATTGTTGGTTTAATATCAGAATTCAATAATGAAGGTGTCAAAAAACAAGGTAAATCAAGTTCAAAGGATACCAATAAAAACTTGATAAAGTATTCTTTGAAAACTTTCAATGGAGAAAGCTCACTACTAGATTCAATAGCATTAACCAAAACAAAATTTATCAAAATCAAATCATTTATTGCCCTATTTCGTTTAGACATATTGAAGTTTGCATTGTTAGGTAATGTTCGTGTTTGGGTTATCAAAAATAAAGAGTTAAGAGATTCTTTAAGGGTTCAGCTAAAAAAGGGTGACGGTGCTGATGATGATGGTGAAGATGATAGCGACGACGATGATGGCGATGGAGGTGACCACAGATCATACTCAAACACATCTTCAACAAAAAAGTTATCTAATAAAGAACGTACAATTTTAATAAATAGAGCAAGAGACTCTAAGATTAGTGAAGATTAAAGAGTATCGTTTCAAGTGTACTTAAAATGATAAAATGAACCAAACAAAGAGACAGAAAATTGTTATATGATTTTAAGAAAAAAAAGGTACCCATAATTATAACATGAAATAGACTATTAACACCAAAATACCAATAATCAATGCATACATACCATATTGTTGAATTAACAAATCCCAATTGATTCTTTTTGCCAGTTTTTTGTATTTGTTAGACTGTAATTTTAAATTTGAACTTAAGTCTCTTAACGAATTGAGATCTTCACCTCTGTTCAAAAGGTCATTAATATTTTGATTCATAATACTTTTAACATCTAGTAATTGATCTTGTAATGAATTCACCGTGGACATGTTTTTATTGACTCTTGAGTCTGAATATAATTTGCTTGTCTTCATAATAAACGACTCAAAATTCATGAATTGATATGGTAAAACTTGTGGAGTTAATTGCTGGCCGTAAATGTGAATAAACTCAGTTTGAATTTCTTTCAAATAAGACTGAACAATTTCTCCATTATTAAAGGACTTATCAGTAAACACTATGTATGCAATTTCGTTACCATTGATTGAGTTGTTGCCTGTAGTTCCTAGCTGATAATTGATAACATATCCGTTGTTGGTTAAAATTGAACCCATAGTTGACGTTAATTTTGGCAAAATCTGCTTTAAATGCTTTTTAGCATCAAGTAACTTAGCTGATGCTGAAGCCTCGTCTCTTGATCCAGCAAGTGGTGTTCGTGACGGCAAATAATATATAATTGTTGATTCCATTTTAATTTGGTCTTTGGTTCACAGCCAATTAGTTTTTCTTTTTTTTCTTTCTAACTACCTTTAACTTTTGATAAACACTATTTTACTATAAATATTACAATATACCTTAGCACTGCAATGTTATATAAAAACAACTAATCAATAAGTTGTTGATCTTGATGTCAAAATTTCCAAAACTTTCGCCTTGTTGAGAAAATTATATAGATCATAGTTACATTTTGTTACGTAAGTTTCTTTTGTCTATCATAAATCGCCCAATAGGCTGCTGTAACTACCACCATAGCATTTGAAATACTTCTTGTAAAATGATTGTTTTATTGTGGTTATAAAAGTTGAATGCAAACATACACAGATGAATGTCAAATGAACTTTTCATAATGTTATATTTTTTACTGTTAGAATAGCAGATCTCCATAAAAAGATTACCATTGAATTGAAAAGGAAAGTTTGCTAAATTACTGCTTACAGGTGCTTTAGTATAAAGCAAAAAGAGAATCTTATGGTTAACAAATTTAGCAGAGTCCCTATTAATCAATGTTAAACTATAGTTGCAATTGAATCACCGAAATGATGCTTTTTTCAAAGCTATAATGCTAACTTTGTTTAATATGTTTAGTACTTGTATTCCTTTTTGGTGGTTCTTAAAGATAGCAATCTCTCGTACAAACTGCCGAGCAGTTTTGCTGGCACTGTTGATGTTGGTCAAAGCGACTGTCTATGCTTTCGTGAACCACATTTCTAAACAACAAGATAAGAGATACCACTATTCTTTATCCAACCTATTTGGAAAGGCAAACAACAATAGAGATTTAACATTGACGAGCCATCAATAAAACAAAACCGGGCTCTCTATCTTATATCTTTCAAATTTTTAATTGATAGTGTCAAGTTTTTCGTCACAATAAACCTTCTTTATCAATTAAGCGATAATATCAAGCATAACTGCAAAACATCGTCTTCGTGGATGGGTATTTTGATAGGTTGCAAATTGCCACATGTGGCAAACTGGTAACAAATTGATTCAAAAGTTGCAACTGGACACCTTTATGCCACTTATACCATCCAAAACCCGACTTGAATTTGCAGAAGAAGAAAGATGGACTGTGGTTTTGATAACCGTCTTTTTGCAAATGAAAGACGGTTAAGTTTCCATTCTTATCAACAGCTAGCATAATCATAGTACATTGATAAATGCAGTTTTCTACGGAATAGTTGAGATTTTATCACTTCTTACTTAACGCAAGATAGATGCAGCTATGTATTTTCTTGTATTACTGAGTTTTTCGGAGAACAAACTGTATCTAAAACCAACCCCTCTTGAATATTGTTAAGCAATCAAACTACGGTCTCATAATAAGGCGGCAGTCGGATTTTTATGAAATTCCTTACATGGTCTTGTGGCTTATATATTCACTAGTGCTGAGAAGTTTTTATCACCTATTGTCTTTTCTTTCTTTATCAGAAAATGGTATACAGTAGAGATAGAAAGCCTCAAGTTCCAGAAGGATGGGTTGCGCATTGGGACGACGAAAGCAGTAAGTGGTATTACGGCAAGCTGGTTCCTGTAACTCAATGGGAGGCCCCAGAAGGTACCATTTTCGCACCACAAAGCGACTTACCTCCTTATGAAGAAACTGTACATTGTGACGCGGATGGGGCGCTTGATCCAGCTCTAGAACTACATTCACTAGAGGGACAATATGAACAGGTAGATGTTCAGCAACACTTATTATCGTCACAATCAGGAACTCCACCCGCTTTTTCACGAGCACATACAAAGACGTCCAAATTTAGATGGGAGTTCCTAATTGCTCAACCTATAATGATTATAATTTTAGGTGGTTTATTCGGTTTGCTAATGGGTGGTTCTATTAAACTATTGGTAGCATTTGGACGGATGGTTGCTCGATCATAGAAATCATTCTTTTATGCGCTGCTTTGTATCTCTTGAACTATAACAATCCCTGCAAAGAACCACTTTATAATTTTATATAACAATCGATCGTTTCTTACATCTTCGATTCTTCAGTTTCTTCAACAGTCGTTGTTGTCTATTTTAAACTAAAGCACTTTAATGGGTCATATCTTCTTAGCGTTTGTTCACAATAGCTCACACTAGCTTTTTTCTTTGACTTTATAGTAAATTTGGGCTACGCACAGAACCATATCAATACAGTAGTGATAGTAAAGGTTTGTTATTTGATACAACATTGGTTCTTATTATTCACTAGGAAGCAATATTTTTACAAAGCTTTATATTTCTCAGTTAAATTATGTCATTAAAGATTTTGGAATTGATGTTCAATACTGATACATAAGTCAAACGTCTGCCAAAAAGTGCACTGGAATCTCAAGAACATAAAGTTCTTGATTGCCATAGTTTCATTTTTTTAGTGATAATGCGTAAATGTAAATGGTCAAAATTCTTGGAACTTTTCTCTATCTCTTCTCTTTTTCTTTAAATGGCTTACAGTAGAGATAAGAAACCTCACGTTCCAGCAGGATGGGTTGCGTGCTGGGATGATAGTCAAGATATATGGTATTTTGCTAATCTATCGACTCAGAAATCTCAATGGCAGGCCCCAGAGGGTACTTTTTTTCCTCCAGAGAATAGCCTGCCTCCATACGAAGAAACTGTTCAAATTGGCGCAAAAGAAACAACTAATCAATCTTCAAAATTACCATCACTTCAGGGACAAAATGAACATATGAACTTGCGAAAGTGCCAACAAGTATCGAAGTCAGATGCAGTTTCAACTTCTCCTCTGTCGTTTGAAATGTTTGATTTTAAACCACCTCCTCTAATACCAGAACTTACCCTTTTGGAAACTGCTGTTAATATGATTGCAGGCCTTTTGGCAGGTTTTGTTATGCTTGCAATTCTGATACTGTTCTTTACACGTTGGATTTGAAGTATTGATTTGATCATTAACGCCAGTGAACCCTTGTTGAACTCTTCTGAGGCTCCAAAACTTGATGAGTGCTCGTTTTTGTAGCTTTGATATTGTTTTTTAAATCAAACCATTAGCAACCTTTGAAAAATGCATTTGAAAATAGGCCAATATTCAACCAGTTCACGAAATTGTTAGCTTGAAGCAATGACACCTTAATATAAACAACGCGGATCTTTGCATCAATAAAGCGGGTTTTGAGTATTAATGGTTGGGTTACATGAAACAGGAACACAAGTACAACTGAAACCTCATTCCAAAATTATATGTAATGTTTATGAGTTATCAGGTCGCTTTTTGAAGGGGATAAGCAACCCGCTCATTTGCTGATTTGCATGTGCTACTTCTTTTAAAAAGGCATCTTCATTAGTTTTATTCCTTCATACTAAAGAACTTTGTTACCATATTATCAACTATTGCTGAGTTACTAAGTAAAAGCCTCTTTTGAGACGATCGCGGTATATTTGTTTGCGGCACCTTCTTGACTGCTGCTAACCATAGTAAGACTCACGAAGTTGCGTTATTGCGATTGTTGAATTCAATGCGACGTTGGCTGAAATTCAAAATCGTTGTTCAATCAAGCATGCGTATACTGTTTTAGTTTATGGACAGTAAAAATCTATTTACGTTTAAAGAATTGCAATGATGTACTATTTCAATCATTAACGAGTGGCTGCGGTTGTCAAGTGTTTTCAATCTTGGTCATAAAGCAGACGTTTTTGTTCGATTGTTACTATTTTCTAAGTGTTTGAGCGCACTTTAAAAATTGTCAGTATGTCTAATATGCAAAGGAAGTGAGCTTACCATATTGATTTTCTGAGTTGCATTTTTACAAAGAAAAAGGTGAACTGTCTTCATTTTCTTTTACATTTGATTGAAAGCCACATCAAATTTGATTTTTATATATATGAGCATAAGCATTTTGTTCAACAAAATGTAGAAGAAAGATGTGATTGTGACTTTAAACAACGATACCCTTTGCAACTGGAAGAACTTGCCACTATCCACTTTTATTAACAATTAACATAGTCATAGTTCATCAGTAAATATAATTTTTATACACGAAAGCTGGATTTTCATCACCTCTATAGCAAGAGAGGTACAGTTTGTCAACTCATGTATGCAATTATACTAAAGCAAGTCTGATGCTAATTCAGACTGGTCAATTTTCTATTTGGACTTCATCAATTAAAAATCTAACATAGTATCCAAATTAGGATTTAATGGTACAGATTCGCATCTATTCAACTATAGGATAATAAGATATCCTAAATAAGTAGTATGCTCATGCTTAGTACAAATAAATATTAGCAACTACATTATCATGCATTCACACAAACTCAAAAAGAAAATGCTTTTGAAGATGTGCCACTTATTTCATTATATTATTAACTTGCTTAATTTGGTAGCCCAATTCTAGACTCTGTTATTTTTATCCAATCTGATTTATATCTTAACTATAGATGGTCATAGATCTGACCCTTATTTCATAATTTCTTTATATCTTTTTGATACTCACAGCATAGTTTAAAACATTTTATGTACTTTTTATTACTGAATCTTTCTTTCTTGCTTTGACGGTCTTTTCTTTGCTTGAAGATTGTAACGTAAAGATGCAGAATACTCAATTAACAAAACATGAATTTCAGAGTTGAAAGTGTGAGTAACACATGCTAAAGTCATTGCTAAGTTTGGCTAACCATTTATGTATTAAATGTATTTGAGAAGCTACCACAATTAGCAAAATGGAAACCTTGAGTGACAGCAAAACGAATTCACAAACTTAGTGACTTGCGCAACAGTACTCGTTTATGAATATTAGCAAAAGCAGAATTGAAGATTCTACTTTGATTGTACGCTTGAAAGAACTATGATATTGTTAATGCCAACAAATGTTCAATATTATATGACTTTGAAGTTTGCAAAATTCTTAAATTACGTGTAAGGACAACAAGATGTTCGTTGAAATACCGAGGGGGATTGCTAACTGCTTCGATTATGTAGTAGCAATGGTTTAGGCGTATTTGATAATAATGGTTTACAACAAAAACATACTATAAACCTGTAGTGACTGCACTCCCAAGCAATGAACTCTAATATTTTTTATATACTCTTAGTGCTTGGACTTATTTTGGTATTTCATGAACTTTGTATCATATTATAACATATAATAAAACTGTTTCAAAAACAAGGTAAAAGCTTCAAAGCCGGTAAACAAAACCTATCGTGAAGAACACTGTATTCCAATATTTAGTCCAAATTTTTGCCGCAGTATTTCATAATGTTGAATCTTTTAGACAACAGATTGTATCTAAAACCAATCCCTTCTGAATACTGTTAAGCAATCAAACTACGGTCTCATAATAAAGCGGCAATCGGATTTTCATGAACTTCGTTACATGGTCTTGTGGCTTATATGTTCGCAAGTGCTGAGAAGTTTTTATCACCTATTGTCTTTTCTTTCTTTATAAAAAAATGGCATTCAGTAGAGATAGAAAGCCTCAAGTCCCAGAAGGATGGGTTGCGCGTTGGGACGACGAAAGCAGTCAGTGGTATTACGGCAAACTGGCTCCCACCACTCAATGGGAGGCCCCAGCAGGTACTGTTTTCCCACGACAAAACGATTTACCTCCTTATGAAGAAACTGTACATTGTGACGCGGATGAGACGCTTGATCCAGCTCTAGAACTACAGTCACTTGAGGGGCAATATGAACACGCAGATGTGCAAAAGCAACGTTTGTTATCGTCACAATCAGAAACACAAACCACTTCTTATTTAAAGATGCCTGAGTCCAAACGGGTTGGATTGGGGATAATGTTTGTTAGATCTATACTAATCATATGTTGTGCCTTCTTAGCAGGTATGGGAATGGGTGGCTTAATACGGCTTTTGTAATCCTATGCAGAAAAGACACATAGATAGTCTTCGAATCTAGCGTCATTTTTCTTCATGCAGCTTCTTGTATCTACCAGACTTAAGAGCACATGCATAAAACCATGTTAAAAGAAAGAGTTATTGGCAACCTTCAAATGTGTTATAAATACGCAATTACATTCTCGTATTCTTATTTGCTTCATAGGCAAAATCAAGCATCTTGACAATATCTTCATAGCATCTTATTTTACATTAGCTTGTTTTACAGCTATTTCAAAATTTGAACACAAGACTAGCTGACTAGTGAATACGATAAAGGATAATTTACAAAATACTATATTTTACGAATTATTAAATGCTACACACATTTTTATAATTTTTATAGATGAATACAACCATGTGAATCAATTTTGATACTAGCATTACATTTCTCTAAAAAAATTAGATATAGGCGTACAAACCCACCACAACCTTGAACCTAATCAGTTTTTGATTGCCAAGAATTACATTTCTCAGCTATAAGATGATCAGAATGCCAAGAATTTTTCTTCACCTCTTCACCTTTTTTACTAAATAAATGGCTTCTAGTAAAGATAGAGAACCTCATGTTCCAGCAGGATGGGTTGCATGCTGGGATGGAAATCAGAATATGTGGTATTATGGTAACCAATCAGCCCAGGCGTCTCAATGGCAGGCCCCAGAGGGTACATTTTTCCCTCCAGAAAATGACTTACCTTCCTATGAACAAACTGCTCAAACTGGCGTAGAAAAGGCATGTAATCAGGATTTAGAGTCACGATCTTTTCAGGCACAAAATGAACACATAAACTCGCGGAAGCATCAACCATTACAACAGTCAGATATGCTTCTAATTCCTCATATGCCAGTGGAAATGGCTGATTTTAAGCCACCTCCTCTGGGTATAAGTAATACGGAAACTATATTTATTTTCATTACAATTATTTTGTCTACTGTTGCTTGGGGAGTTGGTCTCCTAATAAGCCTGCCAATTTAGCCCGAATTGAAGTAACCTTTTATCATTAAAAATTATTTTGTCACTTCTGCACTGGTTTCAAAAGTGACGTGAGTGCATTTATTTTTGTAGATTGATTACTTACATTTGAAGTTAAACAATCTGAGATCGTGAGATGCATTTGAAAATAAACCAAAAATCAAAACAGTTCGCAGAATCAATAGTTTTGAAGCAATAGTGCCATACTACGAACAAATTGGATTGTTAGATGAATATTCTTGTCCCCAGATTTTGATGGTTTAAGTTTGATAAAACAGAAACGCAAATACAGTTCCATACTCGATCCCAAAATATATTCAAAATTTAAATGATTTCTAACTACATTCAAAACGACAATCAGCACCGATCATAATCTAGCTGCATGTGCTTCCCTTTGTTAACATAATATCTCTATCAATCGTTATGTTCCTTGATACCAAGAGTTTTCATCAAATTATTAACTATGCGCAGTGTGAAGTACAAACTTTTTGAATATTTACATTAGATTTGTTTGCCAAACTTCCCAAAGTTGTTGCTAACCGTGATAAGAAATCTAGAGAGTGTGTTATAGCGATTGTTCTATTTAATGAGCTCTAGCTATTCAAAAGCTGTGTTCGATTTTACATACTATTTGTTTTCTCTTAATGATAGCACAAGCACGCTTACTTTTCAAACTGCCATAATAATATACTACTCGAATCAAGAGCGAAGCACTGCGGTTGACGTTTATTTCTGATCTTTGTCGTACGAAAACCTTTTTTTAATTGCATGTTATTAGTTTTTTTGTAATTTAAAGCATCAATGAGTTTGCCTGTCTTTGTAATCAGTAAATCAAGTAACTTCCACGGTATTGATTTTTTGGCTTGCTCTTATTAGGCACTTTCAAAGGTGACGATTATCATTTTCTATCAAAGTTAGTCGGGTGCAACGTAAATTTGCTTTCTAGTTATGTGAGCACTATGCACACGGTACAATCAATCAATTACAATTCTATCGATTTCCTTTCATTGAAAATATTAATCTAAACATATATAGTATAATATTACAAAAATTCACAATCCCTTTTCTTTAAGAAGTTGTTGATCCTTAGACACCATTTCGCATAACTGCTGAATACCTTCTTGCTGCTTTCCAATAATGTTCACTAACTTGTTAAGAGATTGTGATGTCCTTGAATCACCAGCTTGGTTGCTTGTAGTAGTAATTATTGATGAAATATCGTTTGACGATTCCTTTAATTTATTTAGCTTGGCCCATAACTCATTGATTCTTACAAGACCCATTGGATTATCCAATTTCTCCATTAAACTGTTAAATGCTTGAACCAGCTGCTCTTCTTGAGGTGACAGCGGATAACCTTTGGATTTCAATACCGAGAGATTGATTGAAATCTTAAGTAGCTTTGATTCTAGATTTCTCTGTTTGAGTTGACATTTGGCTAGTTTGGTGTTTAGTGTGTGGTTGTTCATAAGGAGATCCAACTTAGCTTCGATTTGATTCATAAGTGTTCTGCATGCGTTGACATGCTGCGTTTCCATGTCCACACGATTGAAAACCTCTTGAAATCCTTCCCATTTGACTGGCACAGAAGTATATGTTGTTGGCTTTTTTGCAATGGCGTTTTCCCACTGCACAGCAGTGACATTGGGCGGTCTTGCGAGCGCCAACGAAGGATCTAACGTTGTTGCATTATAAAAGAACCCTTCTTGCTGGCACTGTGACTTGATTTTTTCTATTTTATCTGCAACACTGGTCATATTAAACAAAATTCCTTATGCAAGTGTACCCCTTTCTAGCACCTTTAACCTCTATATAAGATCAACTGCTCCCTAAATGCAAGAATATTGCTTAAAAGGAAAAAGTTGTTGATTTTTCATTACTATTTTTCCTTTAGTAGAATTATACAACTGAAAAAACTGATTACGTAAGTCCTCAAGCTTCAGAACGAATTGCCACAACCACCTCTTAAAGATAAAACCAAGTGTAGCTCGCTTCCAGCGCTGATGTTGCAGTCTGTCAGAGTCATTGAGTCTTCTAGCTGGCGTCCCGCGTAAAGAAATCTTTGCTGTGCAGGAGGGATGCCCTCAGTAGCCTCCACTTGTTCCTTCAAAGATCCAACAGTGTCTTCAGGTTCTGCTTCAAGTGTGATGAGACGACCAGTCAATGACTTGGTTATTGCGTCAATGCATTGTTAGTAGCGAGGCCATTGTAAAGTAGTGAATAGCAACAACATACCCTCACTTTAATCTCCATCTTCTTTAATTATAAGAACTATCTTATGAGTCCACGAGAAGAAAGTTCCCCTATAGGAAAAAATACAAGTTCAATATACTTTTGTAAATAACGATATTTGTTATGTAATTTTGTGTGCTAGAGAGAGTTGAAACAAAACTAGATGTATTATTATGTTTGTTAAGCTAGCTATGACCCCTAGAATAAATTTGCTATCACTTAAGGTAATGAAACTTTCATTTTTAATTAGTCAAAGGAAATTTCACGTTTGTATGGAAACCCATTTTTTGTGCTGATAGGATGGCCCTCTTGTTACACTATATGATATCAAAATTCTTTGGATTCCAGAAACAATATGCTTGCACCTTGTAAAATAAGATATGCTTGTAAATTTGGTATTGTATAATTGATTGCTCAGGAAACATCTGATCTTCTTAATGATCAACCGTAACAGCACGTTAACCTGTATTAACCTACTTTGTTAATACAAACTTGAATATTGGCTATTACAAAAATCTGGTATGAATGTGAAATAATACTATGTTATACTCAGATATCAGACAAAAACGTCAAGATTTTTGGTGTTAGATAATGTAAATGCGATTAAGTAATTAAATAGAGATTGGAAACAATAATTAATCAACGCTAACACTACAGGATTTGATTAGCAAGCTGCGTTTTATATTTAAAAGGCTGCACAATACATTTATTATCATGTTGAGAAATCTTCTTGCAAAGTTCAGTTTCGTTCCATTCATCCTCAATGCCTGAATCCTCAAGTTCAGATTCCATAAAACTCTCGGGAAGTTTAATTTCAAGATTTGAATCAAAGAAAAGTAGCTCCCAAGCAG
Organism: Saturnispora zaruensis; assembly: GCA_003705435.2. Lineage (NCBI taxonomy): Eukaryota > Fungi > Ascomycota > Pichiomycetes > Pichiales > Pichiaceae > Saturnispora > Saturnispora zaruensis. The sequence continues at coordinate 53,188 of PPIM02000016.1, read as the reverse complement.
GTTTATTTTTGGTTATTCCTTCGTTTATCAGGTCGTGAGCTAATGCATTCACTTCTAACCAGTCACTATGTCTATTGGATTTTCCACCGGTAAAATAGCAGCACTGAACTTTGTAACCAATACTGTTTTCATGCTCGTCTACTGCTTTTGCCTCAAGAAGAGAATCTGATGTTGCGTTCAAATACAAAAATGAGCGAGAAGCAAATAAACCCTGTTGCATCAATAATGTATGGCCGTTCAACCCAGTAACCCAGTTAGTGGCATTGGCAGCATAAAGGTTTTCATTATGAGTATAGTAAACAGCAGAGGGTACATCAACTATTCCTGCTTCCAAATCGTGTCTTGCCATTGTTGTGTACCAATGTGTCAAGCTGCCATAATGATTATAATCCAGTGTGTTAACGCCATTAATTATTCGATTAGATTTTCTGGTATTCTTATTCCGTCGACTCCTTTTTACAGCCATTTTCACAAGTCCTATTTCAAGCTCAGATAACCCAATGAAAAAACCAGATGTTATGCACATTGTAGCAAAAGAGAGTAGAACACATACAGCACCAGAAGGTTCACCAAAACCTGGTATTAGTGAGTAAGCAACGCATTCACTGCCAGAATGGTAAAGACCTTCGAGAACCATGACCGATAATGACACTAGCTGCCAACTTATAACTATAGTGGCCTCAGAAGTAGTGTTTCCCTTATGCTGACTTTCTAAATTTGATAATGATATATTAAAAGCAAGCTGCTCTAAAATACCTGAAGCAGAATCGTAGCTAATGATGTCTGTCATTCCAGTTCTTGTAAATTGCTAATCCAGTTAAGTTATCTTGAAGTAAAACAAAAATATTACCAAAAGGTGCAACAGTATTCAATAAATAATTGTTTCAGCAGACTTGCTAAGATAACTGTGTAATGCCTAATAAATTTGTCAATTTGAAACTTTTTACAAAGAATGCAATACGTTAAAATCTGTTGATATCTGAATGCGTGCCAAGAAAAACTTTCGTCTAATGTGAAATTAGCTATCATAGGTTTTACAATTAATTATAAACATCATAATCCAAAAACGATACAGTGCCTATTGAATTAGTCTCTTGCTTGTAGTAGCCTTTTTCTTCTTCTGCATAATGGTGACCAATTTTGATTTTTGATAACAGCTATTTTTTAACTTCTAGTGTTCCACGTAGAAGCTTGTTTACATAAATATTACAACGCTTGGTCTGAAACCACTTAAATTTATAAAAAGATATGAAAACATGTTTACTGGCCTGTTTCAAGAAATTCTGTTGAATAAAACTTTGTAATTTCAAATGAATGGTCTTTTTGTTTAAGTTTAGATTCGCCAATTAATACCTAAAAGAAATACTACTTTTTTCTATAAACGAAACAAATCTTTTAGCAAGCATTAGATAAACTGCTGAAGCCTAAAGTTACAGCTGCTACAGTTGTGAAATTAAATTACTCATGCTCATGTCATGACGCCTAGCTCTATGCATTTTAATTCAAATGGAATATCTATACATGGCAAAGTTTGTTTCTCACTAGCTATAACAAATCTATGCAAGCATTCTTCATTTCCACTCGGATAATAATTGTGTAACAAAGGCTTTTTCCATTAACAAAATCAAGACATTTAAAATTTTGCTTATGTTTGGTCGAACTTGACACAGTACCAAACCATAAAACCAACAAAAATTAAAGTATTTTGTAGCACTCTTATTTCAGAGTTATTGTTCAAACCTTATTTGCTTCCAACATTTCAACATTAATTCTCACAATTTTGTGATTTACATGTATCCAAGAACTAAAATATATAGAATTAACATATAAACACACAGAGATAGATATATAAAAATATACTATTTGTATTCAACACCCCTCATCTGCTCAACAGCCTTTTCAGGGGTCCAGTCTCTCCAGATACGTTCAGCACTTGATCTAAGGAAATCCAATTCTTCAGCAATAAAAGATTCACAAAGTGAAGGCCAGTGTGCACCATCAAAACCATTAAACTCAACTTGGTCTTTACAAACATATTGATCAATTTTTTCCCAGACAAACAGTTCCAAATCAAAGTTCGTTCTTGGGAAATCTTCACCCATATTACGAATCTTATTACCTTCCAAATTTTTAGTAAAACCTCTTTGAACAATGTGGAAAGGATCCATCTTTGGGTCATGAACGTGGTAAAACATTGGTTGGCCAGAATCAGGAGTGAAAAATTTTGGAAAGTAGTTATCATAATGATACTCGAACTCTTCACCACCCTCTTCCATATCTTGCCTCAATTTTGTTTTGAGATTTTCCAAAATTTCGTAGTCTAATAGAGGGTCGTATTGAACAATCGAAGAATGCTCGTAACGCTCTTCTTCGTTGTACCAACCAAATGCTCTTTCAGGAGGTTTATTGACTTGATACCAAGGCAAGTCAAAAAAGTTTGCTGCAGCAACAAAAGTTTCCTTGTCACCTTCACCAGCACCACCTTGGGAAAGCAGAGGATAGTAACCATATGGACCATCAAAGTTATAATACAATGCCAATAAAAGAGTTTTGAAATGGGTTTTCTTGTTAATAAGCATTTCACCTGATTCAGTTGTCCAATCAGGCAAGGTACCTTTTCTATCGTGGAAAGTCATTGAAAACAAGCAATCTTCAGAACGAGCATAATCAATAAACTTTGGATTGACAAAGAAATCATTCAAGTGTCTAACAGGAGATTGACCAATTGTTTTACCTTGAATATCATAGAAATGAGGAGAGCCTGTTCTTCTCCAAAAGTCCGGCCAAGTGATCATTTCATATTTTTTGTAAAGATCAGATTCAAATAGCACATCAGGATTTTTGATTGCGTAGGCATCAGAGTCTAGTAAAAAGGCATTTTCAAAAGAGGAAGCCAAAAGTGAGAAGGCCTTGTATTGATAACCCTTCACATCAAAATGTTCAAGAGTCTTTTTGCCAAAAACTCTGTACATCTCGATACACCTAGCATTTAATTTCGGTAAAACGACTTCACAATAATCGTATTCGTAATCAGAGATATCAGGTAGCAAAACTTCCACAGTATATTTAGCACCAACCTTTCTAAGAGTTTCAATACCAAGTAGAGCATACCAGGAGTAGATACCACCACCCACCATGATGTAACCGTTATCGGAGTAGAAGTTTGGAATGACATCAGGCAAGCCATCCACAACATTTTTGTGCTTCGTTTTCAAGTCTTCAAGGAAGTTTTGAGGAAACTCAAAGTAACTGTATAAGTCATATTCAGAGAGTCTTGATTCCGTGTCAGCAAAAAACAAAACGTTGTCGATGATAGGTTTTCCGTTTTTCAACTGCATTCTTCTCTTTAATGGATGAGAAAGATGGTTGTTGTTAATAAGATCAAAGACGTATTTGAAGAAAGACTGGAAGGTGGCATCACCCTTGAGGAATTCACCAGGAGTGATGTCGCCAAAGGATTCAGCGTCTGGCATGTTGTTTTGACTCAACGTTTTCAGTCTGTCGCCGCTCTTTTCTGTTTCGTCCTTAAGCTTCTGCTCGTCATTGGCATTGAAGATATTACCTGTGGCACCACCAGCAATGATTCCTGAATGTGAGGTGTCGAGATAAAGCAATCTAAGTTGTTCCGCATCGTCTTGAGTAACACCTTCCGCTTCCCTGTCTTTGCCCGTGTTTCTGTCCTTATTATTAGTATTATCATTATTATTGTTTTTGTTGTTATTATAGTACATGTTTATTGAAGGTATTGAACCCAAGTTGAAATCCAATCCGTTTTTGGTTGAATCATTGAACATCAAATAGCATACTGCTGTCACCAATAACAGCCCTAGCGTTATGAACACGACTCTAATCCGATTTTGAGCCATGTCTAGTCTATCTATGCCTATAAATCGAGCTATTTAGTGAATATTTCTAGCTCTCAACTATATATGTTTATAGAAAAGATACCAAAGAAAGGGAACAATATTCAGATTTGGGGGTCTTTTTGATTTTTTCACTGGAAAAAACGCGTTTATAAAAATAAAAACACAAAATGTGCTAAAAGCTCAGCCTATAAAAGCATACAAAAAAAATACACAAAATGCAAATCCTTATGACCCAAAAGTTACTGTTCCTCAACTATAGTGGCCTGTTAATGTCCTCGATAGAAAACTTCAACTATTGATTACTTTAGTGCAAAGGAAAAAGTATCTAGAAAAGAATTAAACTTATTTTGAGCAAAAGCGCGCGCTTTGCCTTTTTTCTCAGTGATAAATTTGGAAAAAGAGATTTCCAAATATATTGAACTTGCAATACAGAGGAGCTGATCCTAATGAAACTGATTGTAGGAAAATAGCTGCGGTCACTGTCAAATATCATTATAATGGTTGCCGTTTTCCTCTGTCTTTGTCTTACGCTGAGCTTAAACAAAACACGTCGCGCTTTTTTCAAAATTTTTCACGTTTTCATTAAGATCCCCCCAAATTTTGATGTTTTCCCATAGTGTATTGGTTTTTTAATCAACAACAATTCAGTAAAAGAACAGTATTAGGTTCTTAGCTGATCTTTTTGTATCACTTTTTTGTTTGTTTTGAAACGCTAGACACTTGTTTAGATATATCTGTTTTTGTAAGTACACAAATCCACATATTTGGGTGACTAGGATCAAATCAATATTTATAGATATCAACAAATAGAGGAAAAATGAATCCAGCTATCAAGTGGTTTCTGGTCTCGGTGCTGATATCGTTCACGGTGTTGAATGTGTATCAGGCAAATGTCGTGATGACAAATATCAAAGCAAAACCATTAGACTCAGGTGCAGGCAGCAAGACCAGTGGCAATGATAAAAATAATAAAGACCTTGTGAATGATAACTTGGATCACGCTAACATCAACGAAAACATCATCCATTCATTGCCAAGAAAGGATATCTACTCTCTCAAGGCTATTGAAGAAAGACTCGCGTATCATTTCCCATACAGAGAGCAGGACAACGTGGAACAACACATTTTCCAGTTATGGAAATCGCAAGATGTGCCACCAGACGCCGAACTTTTGATGGAAAGATGGAGGGAAGCCAACGATGACTATGATTACCAGTTTTTGACCATTGACGATGCTGAAGATCTTGTTGTGGACTTTTTAAGACCAACAGTGCCTGAAATTATTGATGCTTTGAGAGCATTACCAAATACAAGGCTCAAATTCGAGTTCCTCAAATATTTACTTGTGTTCATTCAAGGTGGTGTCTATGCAGATATTGACACCATCAACATCAAACCAGTCAAGTTTTGGTGGCACTCGCCGATGCTCAAAACTAAGTTTTGGATTGGTGTCGACTCTGATTTCAATAATCCATCTTGGTCAAATCACTTTGTGAGAAGGTTAACATTCAACACAAATTTATTCAGAGCAAAGGCACATCATCCACTATTGCGTAGAGTCATCTCAAGAATTGTTTTGATCACCTTCACTCAAAAAAATTTGATCAAATCCATCGACTGGGACAAACAGTACGAGACCATTGATGCAAATGGCAATCCCATGATCCAGTTTACTGGTCAATTACTTTTCACAGATGCTGCATTTGAATACATGAACTCAATCAATGAAGCACCATTTTTCACTTCAATGGGAAACAAAAATCATGGTGGTCTTTCAAATGGCTTATCAAAGAAAATTTACGGTCCTTATGTTGATCCTGATCAAAGGTTTTCTTACAAGACTTTCAGTTTATTGGCTGGTCCTGTTCAAGTTTATGATCTCTGTATTTTACCTCATGTTTCTTTTAACGGTTTCGAGTCCGCTGAAAGAGATGTCTATGATGACGATAATTCCAAAAAGGGTCTTGATAAAATATACTACGCTAGAGGTAAAGACCTTACTGAGTGGTCTCAAAAGAGATTAAAACTAGATTCAAATTGATCAATTGGAAGTTTAGGTGATTCAAATTTAATTGGTTCGTCATAAAGATTAATATTACCTTTTATCCTTTGCAACAACTGCTGTCACCGAAACGGTTTTTTTCTAAAAAGAATATTATTAACTATATATTATACTTCTTCTATAAACCACTTTTAAATATTAATTATAATAACCATTTCTCAGAAATAAATTGTGAACAGATGCACGGTATAAATGAAAAAAGATATAATACCTTTTTTTTCCTATTGTACCTCTTTTGTATTATTTAAAGCTTTGACAATATATTTAATATAGTAAAGGGTTTTGTTCAATCAATATCACCCTTATATTCTTTATTGCTACCTTTTATCTTACATATAACCTTATGTTAATAAGGGGAGAAGCACAATGTCTTCTGTACCTATTAGAACATCATTATCAAAAAACTTGTCACATTTGAGAGGTAACAATTCTCCAACAGCTGATGAATCTCCAATTAGGCAATTGATTCAAGATGATCCCAATATCATAGAGCTAGATTTAATAAAAGTATCCAAATCAAAACAAATTAAAAGAAAATTTCAAATCAACATTAATAAAAGGACAATGAAATGGAAGTCAAACTCTCAATTCCAATTTCAAAATGTGCAATCACTGAGATACCTCAATAAAGATACTCTTAACTATCAAACACAATTTAATTTATTTTCCCCCTATTGGATCACACTTATTTATTACAATTACAATAAGTCACCAAGTCTAAAAATAATGCATTTAATTGCAAGTTCCAAGCAGCAATTCGATTATCTAGTATCCTTAATTTCAAAATTAATAGATTTGTCAAAAGGCGGTGTTAATCATTTGAATGAAATTATAACTGATCCTAATAATTTCAAAACTATCGATTACAAACAACTGACACAATTATTGAAAGACTTGAATTTGTTCGTGAATCCTAACCATTTAACCTATTTGTTTAATGAATACCACAAACAGCTACTAAATTTCAATGATTTTAGGGACTTAATCAATCGGTTAAAAGTTAAAAATGAATTAAAGCAGATTTTAGTTAAATTGAACATCAAAGAGAAAAAGGAGTCATTAAGTTTTACCCAATTCACTATGTTTATCAGAGACATTCAAAAGCTTAATTTACCAGATAGTGAAGTAAAAGATTTGTTCAACAAGTATAACACAAGAGAGGCAAGTGATGAAATTTCACTTATGAATGTTAATGATTATTTGCTAAATACTAGTCCTTTCAAAGAGGTAATAACTCCAAATTACTTTGATCACCCATTGAACGAATATTTCATTTCTTCTTCTCATAACACCTATTTATTAGGCAAACAGATTTATGGTAAATCATCTATTGAAGGCTACGTAATGGCTCTGCAAAGAGGTTGCAGATGTCTAGAAATTGATATATGGGAGTCAGATCTAATGCCTATTGTTACCCATGGACGAACTCTAACTAATTCAATTGACTTTCAATCAGTTATTGAAACGATCAAGAAGTATGCTTTTTGGAACACTTCTTTACCTTTGATTATTTCTTTAGAAATTAAATGCTCAATTAAAGTTCAATTGAAATGTATCGATATAATGAAAGACAATTTTCAGGACTCTCTAGTTTCCGTTCCAGTTTCCAATAATTTAAAGCTTCCAACTCCAAACCAGTTGAGAAATAAGATTTTATTGAAAGTTAAAAAATCAAATTTGACTGAAATTCTAGATGATGCAGCTGGTACATCAATGAAAATTTCATCATCATCGTCGTCGTCGTCGTCTTCTTCTTCTTCTTCTTCTTCTTCTTCTTTGTTGTCGCTATCTTCCAGCCCTTTTCATTTGTCAAACGTATCAGCGTCCTCGTCTTCCTTATCCACCCCAAGTGATACCAGTGATGAATCTTCTTCCTCATTTTCCTCAACAATCAAGAATAACTTGAAAAACCAAATTATAATATCACCGGAGCTGACAAATTTAGCACCATATCTTGTCGGTGCTAGGTTTAGAAATTTTTCGTTGCCTGAATCAAAGACATTCAACCATGTTTTTTCATTTGGTGATAAAAAAGTCATCAAAATGAGTGACAATGAAGAAAAACTAAAATCAATACTGAAACATAACAGGTTTTATATGATGAGATTGTATCCTTCAATAATAAGATATAAATCGAATAATTTTAACCCATCGATATTTTGGGATTTGGGTATTCAGATGGTCGCAACCAATTGGCAAATTTGGGATATAGGTCAAGAGATCAATGAGTCACTTTTTAAGTGTATTAACAATAATGGATTTTTTTTGAAGCCAAGAATAATGAGGTCAGATGAGAGAAACAAAGATTTGATCTTGAGAACTTATTATAAGAATAGGAAGAGAGAGCTTAAGGTTAAAGTTATTTCAGCAAATCAACTTTTGAAACCTTTAAACCATTTGACAATTGATCCGTACTGTGAGATCGAGTTTTTCAATATACTACCGATAACATACGAAATCAACTCTAAAGACAATTTGAAATTAAAATCTTTTGATTTGAATAATTCAAGCGATCACAATCCTTGTGCCTCTTTTCAAACCAATGTCGTCGAAAATAATGGTTTTAACCCACTTTGGAACTCCGAACTAAAAATCCAATATTTGACAAATTTGAATAGCATGGGATTTATCAGAATTTCAATAAAATCACAAAAAACGACCATTGGTTCCTGTTGTTTCAGAATTGACAATATAAATAACGGTTTTCTTTATTTGAAATTATATGATTCATTAGGTAAAGAATACCTATATTCCACGTTATTGATCGAAATGAATTTATAATACCCCACCATCATAACTGCATTTGCATTTTGCTTTGTGTATACTAGTCTATAACGAATTCAATGAAAAGTAAAAATTAAATTAATCAACCTATATAAGAACTTTTTTTAAGTTTAAATTAAAGTATTATTGATAACTAAAAATAAGACATCACATCACTACTGAAATTAGAAGTGAGTGGTTGCTTTTCTATGTGCATTTTCTGGTCTTCTAATTGCTTTGTTTTACCAGCTAATAGCTCCCTTCTAATTTCACTTGCAATTTGCTTGTGGCCTCTTTGTCTCAATGTCTCCATTAAAAAGTCTCTTTGATCATCCGTTATATCATTCTTGTATCTTTGAGCAAATGATAAAAATGCCTTATGCCATACGATTGGCAACTCAGGTGCCTGGTTAATCTTACGTTTATAGCTATGATCCAAATCATCAACATCATCCATAGCTAAATCATTATCAGCACTAGATTTATCTGTAATTACTCTAAATCTCATGAAATAAAAGACTAAATCATCAATTGTTTGATATGGCAAGGCGTATTTTTTTTCGACTAGTACTCTTATGAAAACTGTTGATGCTGGTGTGTATTCTTGTTCTAGCAACCATGAAAGAGCGACAGAAGCATGCTGAACTGGTATTGATGTTTTTGTTAAAACAGATGCTGAAATCATGGCTTCTCTTAAACTACAGTTTTCTTCAATTAAGGGAAACAAGAATCCCTTGAAAAATGCCTGTGGTTTATAAAGTGCCTTCTTTAATGCTCTGAATAAATGATAGTTTAATTTGTGGCCTTCGCTTTGCTCTATATCCATTCTAAATCTTGGATACAAAACTAAGTTGACAAAACGCTCTGCCTTTGTAGCATTCAAATTTGAAATAAACAATCGGGTAGCTTCGTAAACTGCGTTTGGAGTCCATGATTCTGGCTGTGTAACGTAGATTAGATCTTCCCAGTTTCTAATGGTGGGTAAGACCTTAAACAATTTTGGCAACTTACCGTGAGTCCAAGCTCTTAGTGAGTCTCCTACCCTTTCGTATGCTTCAATAACTCTTGGTGGCAACATAACACCTTGTTCTGGTCTAATAGAAGCATTTTGATCTTGGGATTCCTCGCCTTCCATATTCTGATTGCCAAGGTTCTTCTCATTGAGCTTTTCCATAATTTTATCTGCCAAATTGATGCTTTGAAATGGTGCATTGTTACTGTGTTTTCCTTTGAAAAATGCTTCAAACAACGCAACATCCTTGTCATCTAAATCCTCATCTTCTTCTAACTCATAATACTCCTCTTCTCCGTATTCCTCCTCGGCGTTCTCTTCCTCTTCTTCTTCATCGCTTTCATGGATAATTTGAAATCTTGGCCGGCTCGCTTCTTCCTGCATATCGTTTTCCCTTTCAACTTCATCTTGCTGCTCCTTTGCCAGTTGCAAAACCCTTCTTGAACTGGCTGCATCTAGTGAGTTCTGATCATCTTCATCATCAACTCTCTTATGTGACTTTCTTTTGGACTTCTTATTTCCCTTAGAACTTGGCAAAAGGCCCTGAACTTCTGCAATATCCTTGTACAAAGGTGTGTGCCTCTGCTGGTCTTTTTGATCCTTGGTACTGATCTTGCCCATCCTAGTTAGCTATATCAACTATCTAGTTTCTTAGGAAAAGAAAGCTGAAAATTTTTTTTTTGAAAAATAGATCTTGCACCGCCAGGATCTATGATCTGGTACTTCTTAAGGAGAAGTTTTTTTGTAGTGTATAGAAAGTGTTTGTTCTTTTAGTGATAGTATTATACTTATAGCAGCATGGTTAAAGCTAGTAATGGAGTTAAGAAAGGAGGTAAAAGTCACCCTTATGCCAAAAGAGAAAAGCACTCATTAGAAGCTATCAGAGCAAAAAGATTAAAGACTATCAATCATCACCACGATGTGAATACGACACCTCTAGACATATTTGTGTGGGGTTCAGGATCAATGTGCGAGTTGGGACTTGGCCCGCAAGCTTCCACCAAAGAAGTCAAGAGACCTAGGCTGAACGCTTTTCTCAAAAACATAGTTGACGTTTCTGTAGGTGGTATGCATGTACTGGCACTGGATAACGACAACAAGCTATGGACATGGGGTAACAACGACTCTGGTGTTCTTGCAAGAGACTCACAGGGTGGTGAGAAATTGAAGGATATGGGTGAAGAAAGCGAGGATGAGGATGGTGATTTGAATGAATTCGAATCAACTCCTGCAGTGGTGGAATCATTGGATCTAGATGGTAGAAAAATAGTTCAATTGGCTGCTGGTGACAATATCTCTGCTGTTTTACTTGATTCTGGTGAGGTTTACGCTTGGGGTACATTCAGAAACAATGAAGGTATCCTAGGATTCTCAAAGGAGGTCAAAATCCAAAAGATTCCAACAAAGATCAACGAATTGGAAGATATTGTGCAATTGATTGCTGGTAAGGATCATGTGCTAGCTTTGGACAGCAAGGGTGTGGTTTACGCTTGGGGTAACGGTCAACAATTCCAGTTAGGACGTAAAATTCTTGAGAGATACACAATGACCTCTTTAGAACCAAGGTCATTTGGTTTGAAACATATCAAGTTTATTGGTTCAGGTGAGTTCCACTCTTTTGCAATTACCATAGATGGCAAAGTGTTAACTTGGGGATTGAATCAATATGGTCAATGTGGTATCAGCACAAACGTTGAAGATGGTGCCATGATTACCAAACCAACTGAAATCAAATCTTTAAGAGATAAAGATATTGTTTACATCACTGGTGGTGAACATCATTCAATTGCATTGAGCTCTAGCGGTGACGTCTATACCTTTGGAAGATACGATATGAAGGAAATTGGTATCGAAAAGGAAAAACTACCGTTAGATGATTGTATTGTTGACGGTCACGGTAACGTTAGGTCACTACCAACTCCTTACAAATTGGCAACACTACCACCATGTAAAACTGTCGCATGTGGCTCACATCACTCTCTGGCTGTTACCAAATCCGGTGTTGTTTATTCATGGGGGTTTGCGGATACTTACGCACTAGGATTGGGTAACTTGGATGATGATATTGCCAAACCAACTAGAATCGACAACACTGCTACTAGGAATCACGATATCAGAATAGTTGGTTGTGGTGGTCAATTCTCTGTCAGTGGCGGTGTTAAATTATCTGATGAAGATGTTGAAAAGAGATTGGATGCCATTGAAGATTTTGAAGATAGCCTGTAGTAATTAGGTTAAGGTCGTCTCTTATGTATAATTTTTATTGTTCTAGCAAGTTTCCATTATTTCATATTCTTTCAGTCAAGTTAAGAATGTTACTATTTATATATGGTCTTAAAAAGTCAAAGGTAATGGTTGTTTAAAATGGTTGATAGACGTCCTCATCGTATTCAGAAATAATGAACTGGAATTCGTTTTGTAGTTCCTTTTCAAGAAGGCTCTTCATTTCCTTCAAATAACCCCTTTCAGTATTTGAATGGTTACAAATAACCACTGCTTTATCGCTTTCTTTCAATGCAAGACCTTCATGGTGGCTTAGTTCACCAGTATAATACAAATCTGCGTCAACTCCCTTGAAAACGCCGGAACCTGAGCCAGCACAAATGGCAACAGTTTTGACCTTCTTAGAGGACGGATCATCCCTTGAAGCGTACTGAATGTATTGTAGTCCTAGGGCTGACTTGATTCTAACAAGAGCCTCCTGTAGTGTTATAGCATTTTCGAATTCAATGATTCTACCCATACCAACATCAGGTGTGCCGTCCTTCGCCTTTTCAATGACCTCCCTCTTGAGTAAAGTAGACCCTTTAGAAATCCCTTCAACCAACCAATCATTGACGCCGTCTTTGGCAGCGTCGACCGCAGTGTGAGGACTGTAGACCGAAATACCATTGGCAATCAAGTTGACTAGAGATTTATGCTGTGGGTTAGAAGCAGGTGTGATTCTGTTGAACTTTGAGAACAAAAATGGATGGTAGGCAATAATTACACTGGCACTGTTTTCAATAGCTTCCTGTGTAACTTGCTGCGTGAGGTCGATAGTCAGAAGCACCTTCAAATCACTGATAGATTCAGCTTCACTTTTAGAACAGTCCAATAAAAGACCCGTGTTATCCCATGTGTTATCAGCGTGCGCTAGGGGGTAAATCTTGTTCAAAGCAGAAGTTAAACGAGCCAAAATAGGCTTATTAATGGACAAGGATTGCATTTCTTTGTTATATAGAGAAAGTTATTCAAGCTGGGAAAACCTCACCAATAAGATTCACACTATTTATCATGTCTTTGACTGCGGAATCACTAACAAACATCATCAAGACCAGGTTAGGGCCTGCTGACGTTGAGGTTCAAGATATGAGTGGTGGCTGTGGCCAGGCGTTTGCTGTTATCATTGTTTCTGACGTCTTCGAAGGCAAGAACAAATTGGCCCGCCACCGTATTGTCAACGCTGCTCTCAAGGATGAAATTGCTGGTATCCACGCTTTCACGCAGAAAGTATTCACGAAAGCCGAATGGGAAGAGCAGAAGAAACTATACTCTAGCTGAAACTGGCTTCAAAATCTAATCTTTTCTGTGTGTAAAATCATCAATTTAACCTTTGATATATAATCTTAATATAAAAAATTTTCATTATTATAGTGTGTATGGAGGAGGGGGATAATTAGCCAGAAGCTTATCCATTCTCTCTTGTATCAACCTCTCTTCACCCTTTTCCAACGCTAATCTAAGTTGTCGTGGTGCAGAAGGTGATATTATTTTCACTTTAACCTTCGTTTCCTTGTGATCTAGTTCAGGCTCCATAGATTGTGTCCTTCCGCTAGTGTCTGAGTTGGACTTCTTCATGTTCTTGGCCTCGGACATGAACAAGTGTGCTCTGTGTGACCCGCTTGGCGTTGTTGATATTGATGATGGCCTTCTGCTTGTGCCATGATTATTTATTGACGATAGTCTTCTCATTTGCAATGGTTTTATCTCTACGTTTGGCAAATCGATAGGCAGCTGAGGACTTGCAGGACTCAATGTCGTTCTTCTGGATGACATCCTGGACAGCGATTCGGATTTGAAGGTCATAGATTTGGCATCCTCGCTGAAAGTCAGCGCATCTTCATCGTTATCGTCACTGAACACAGGAGAATTTAGATCATCAATATTTACAGATGGAACCGCTTCACTCACTTCCTCGTTTATCTCCTTATTTTGCACCTTCCTCTTAGATCTCATTTTAATAACCCTTCTCTTTGGCTTCGTCTCCAGAGAATTGTTCTTAATGAAGTTTCTGTTCTGGAAATTCTTGATAAAATCGATCTTGTTGTGAATGTTACCGAATTTGAAGTCAACTTCTGAGAGCTCCAACCTGTTGGCGTTGTAGCTATTTGAGGAATTGAGGATTACGTTCATGAAAGATTTGGAGATCACTTCCTTGTTCAGCTTATCGCAGCTCAATTTGTCATTTCCGTTATCAATTGCTAACGTTTGTCGTGAGGAGACTAGCCTTGTGAGTCTCATCAAAGAACCGGGTGAAATTCTAAACGGATTTTCCGGATCCAAGTCTTTCAACAAGATCTTGTTCTTGCGTCTGCTGTCACCACCTTCTTGTTCTTCGCTCAGTAAGTCCTTATGGAATTGATCGAACGATTGTGTCGTATACTTCAAACTGAACTTGTAGAGCAAACTTGGCAAAAACTCTTTAAATAGTTCACTAATCTGTATCTCGATCTTCTTCTGAAGAAAGTTAGCAATCGGCTGGATTCTGTCAAAAGTTGAGTTGACATCGATGTTTTCAAGAGGGTCATTTTTGAAAACCAATGTGAGCCCTTTTGTTTTTGAAAAGACAACTATAATAATAGATGACATCTTGAAATTCGACAACGTCAAATTCAACGGTATGTCAAAATCACAGTCACTGATAATGAAGTTGGGTTTAATGAACGATAAATCATCATCAATGTTATTGTTGTAATTTTTCAATAAACTGGCTGAAATCTTCGTCGTCACAGTTATACTAGCATCTCCATAATACTTGAAGTTGAATATCCCTCTGAATTTATCGACTCCCAAGTCACCGATCTCAAGAATCTGAAATGAAGGTGGTATTGTTCCAAAGTTCAAGTCTTTAATTTTAATATCATCCGCTAGCACAGAGGGCCTTTTCCCTGAGTTTAACGCCTCTTCCAATAAATCCCGTGAGTATGTGGAAAGCGAATCTAGCTCAATAGCGTCCCAGTTGACTTTGAATGACATCTCTTTGTATCTTTATAGACGATTATCTTTACTAATTTAAGCTTTGCTCCTATAGGACAAAAATTCAAGAGCCCACTTCAAACGTTACGTAAGCAGCAAATGCTCATGAGTTATAATGTTATTGTTTGAATTATATAAAAGAAAGTAAGTGCTGGACTCAATGCAGGCTTAACTAAAGAGCCTCAAGATCAACACGTTCTAGGTCATAAAGTACATTCTCCAACTTCAATTCTTTGAAATCGTTATTAGGATTTGATTCGTTATCTTGATATATTATGCTATCCTGAACACTTTTGAACCAGTCAGCGTAGTCAAAACCGTGGTCTGTTTGTTTAAAAACATCGTGCATTCTTTTTCGTAGTTTATCATTTAAAATAATTTTCTGGAAGTCGTTCTCGTTTATAGCACCCTTGTTATCTGAACTTAAAGCTTTGAAAGAGTTCAAGTGAAACCACGATGTTATGTTTATTAACTCTGATTCGCTTGCCTCACTCTGCGCGCCATTAATACTTTCACCCAACGGCTTGACTTCACCTTGCAAATTGAACATGCCACTCGAATCAATAACGGGAGACATCCCCATACCGATCGGAGAGTTACATGATGAGTCAATATCCAGCCCTGACTCTAATACTGTTTTGAAGTTTCTGAAATTGATGCCTCTTCTAGCATTGCCATTGGTGGAGTGCACCACTTCAAACACATCGTCAATTTCACCTTCCGACATGGTAGGAAACACAAACCCAAACGCCTTTCTAAATTCCGTTTTGGTTAAATAGCCTTTTGACCCAGTGTCATATTTATTGAAAATTAAATGGATTGCGTCGGTGTCTTGCAAATTAAACGAAGACTGGATGAGCTTGTGAATGGACCTATGCACCCCCTGCCTTTCTCTATTTGTTAAAACCTTGGATTCCATTTCTTCTGACTTTTGGGCAATCCTAAGAACCTTCACAACATCCTTCTTCCTAATCATTTGTGTTTTGAGAAATTCCAAGTCGTCTATTAAAATGTGTTTAAGAAAATTCAATTTCAGTTTGTTTTCTTCAATGGATGATGTATATGGTGTTTTATCAATCACCTTGCCTAGCTTTACGTTAATATTTTGAAGTTCTTCTTTTATTGGTGTAAGCTGAGAATTTAACGTGTTTAGTTCTCTCAAATCACTCAAAATTTCACGAACTCTTATGATTCTATTCTCATAATTGCATATTTTATAAAGAATGCTTACATCGTTTTCACTCATTTTTATACCAGATTCGATGTCTTCTTGATAACTATCAAACATTCTGTTCAAATGGCTAATCCTATCTTCAATTTCTTGGTTAGCCTTCGTCAAAATATCCTTTTCGCTGTTCTTTAAAAGCGTGTAGAGTCTCTCAATCTTGTCCAAACTCTTTTCGTTGGGTTCATTAAATGGGGAAAGTCCATATAATCTCAAAACGTCTTCTAATTTACCCTTCAGTGACCTAAGTGATTGTAATTCTTTGTAGATTTTTACTTTATCTTCATGAATGTAGCTTTTGATCAATAGATAATTATCAATTGACTTAGTGATCACATCTGATAATGCAGAACCGGTTTTTATATTTTCAGTAGTAGTGTTTTGAGTGGATTTAGCAACTTTGGGTACACTTTCTTGCTCAATAACTGAAAACCTGCCAAGCCATTCTATTACTAGCAGTAGTAATTGTTCTAATCTATCTAAAAATGTATTTTTCACCCTACTTATCTCCAAAACGACGACAAGGAACGTTTCAACTCTCAATTTGAGTCCCAGCTTATAATTTGCTTTAGTGTGGTCAGACACCTTTTCGAGAACGCTAGGACCAAATAAATCCCGAACGCTTTGCTTAACAGGGCTATCCTGTAACTTAGTACCAGCAGCAGCCTGAGATTCATCATAACTTTCACCATGGAACTGCTCCCACCATATACTAAGGTAAACAAAGGCAGACCAATCATCTTGAACAAAAGCATCACTGCATCTTAAAACATTTGGAATGCCAATCACGTTTTCACACTGATTCAAGAGCGCTTGCACATCACCGTCTTCAGAAATGCCTGAAGATTCGTAATTGCTTGCCAGTTTAAACAGTACTTTTGAATTAATGGCTGACTTGAAGTCAGTGATGTTATCATCACCAGTAATGTCTTTAATCCAATTTTTCAATTCCGTTCGTTTGTCCCTGATACCGTCCTCGGGCCACAGTGAATAAAACCAGAATATGCTCCACAAAAACCCTGCCAGCAGCTTTTCATTGCACGATATTATATCGTCGATGCCAACGCCCCTGACAGTCAACGAGCTATCATTTCGAGATCTATCAAAGAAAGGTGAATCCATTGAATTCTTGAGCCAATTCAGCAAGGTCTCCACGTTGGCCAATTTTTGGAATCTTGTCAATTCACTGCTGGATTGGTATGATATCTTCAAATGTTTACTAAACCTATTGTCAGTCAAAGTATTTATCAATTCGAGCAGTATCACAGCATCATCAAGATCCTTGAGAGAAGAAACATTTGCAGCAATGGAGTTTCCGGTCAATTTATAATTGATCCAGTTAAACAACGCATCTAACTCTACATGCTCCACCATAGCTGATGACACCAATTGCTATGCTATGCGTTATCAGCCCAGTTTGCAAAACATACAAGAGCAATGAAACAATATTTTTTTCTCACTGCGCAGATGAAATAGAGCAAAGGCTTCAACAATAAACTGGGTTAGAGTAGATAAGAGTATTAAAAGTCATTAAATTAAGGATTAGGTTTTAAAAAAAGGGATTAGATATGAAGTATCTAACATAATGACGTAAAATGTGTTGAAAAAGCATATACAGAGAATTTCGTGTGATAGATTAGTTCCGCTTGATTTCTTCTAATATGTAGATAACATCATTACGAATCAGTTAGTAAAGAAGGGGTGGTCCATGGCTTCCTTTGCAGTGAGTCTCTTCTGGTGATCGTAAACTAGGAGATTGTCAACAAGATCAACAACATGCGGAGCTTTGCTTAAATAAGCATTGTCTTGGTTGATAAAATTAGACCAAGGGATCCTTGGAGGATGGACGTGGATTAACTTGTCGTACTCTCTAGAGAGTTTAATACCATATTTATCGCAGTAGGAAATCAAGTCATCTGTACCAAGCACCTTTGCAATTTTCACCAACTGATCAGGATTGGAGTCACCCTTGAAAAAAGGTTCCTTTTTAAATATGATGGCTGCAATCATAGCCCCCACAGACCACAAATCTAGCGAATAGTCGTATTGCTGAAGATTGATTAACAACTCAGGGCCTTTGTGGTAACGCGAGGCGACTCTAACGTTGAAATCCATACCACGGTGATAGAACTCTGCAAGCCCCCAATCGATCAACTTGAGCTTCTTATTGATAGGATCAATCATGATATTTTGTGGCTTGACGTCCCTGTGGATGATACCCATGGAATGAGAGTAGTTTAGAGCTGTTAAAAGCTGAATGAAATAGAATTTGATGTCTTCGATGCCGAATTTTGGGTAGAGGATCCTGAAATCGACGTTGTTGACACTTTCAAAGATCAAGGCGGGTATTTTAGAGTTCTTGTCCTGAATTAAATCATACAATCCAATGATATTTGGACCTCCTGTTAGGTTCTTTAAAATCTTGATTTCTCTGTAAATCTTCTTCAACTTCACTGGCTTGAGCACTTTAATCACACATGGACTGTCGTTGAGCACGTTGACACCCGTAAACACCTCTGAGTACTTCCCACGTCCGATCTTCGCTACTATTTCGTAGTTCGATATGGTTCCCCACTCGATCGTGTAGTTCTCGTAATCCCAATAGTGCTGAGGCCTAATTTCGTTGGCGTCCGCGTACACCCTCGCAACACTGTAGATTGTGTTGCCAGCACTGTTGATTTCTGGCATTTGAGCTAACTGTCTTCAATAATAAACCTGTTTCATCGAAGTGGCAAAATGGACATTTTTTTCCTGCTTCTTAAAAACTGCCTAAAGCGGAAATGTGCTTAGCAAACATAATCAGAACTTTTAAGAAATAAATAGAGATATATAGAGATGGGAAAGCGAGTACAAGGAAGCGTGAACGGGATGCAAGTAGCCAGTGTACTGTTCTTGTAAACTCATTGGGAAAAAAGGTGATCTTCGAATCAGAACCAACACCATTTAGAGTTATCCTTCCAGGTGATTGGAATATTCTTGCTGTTGGAACACCACTTCAAAGCACTCAGACTGGAGTTTTCTTGATTACAAACACCATTCAGCTGAACTAGCAGAAGATCCTTGTTTTCGATACTGGATTCAAAATCCCACAATTTGACAATGTCGAGATCCATATCAGCAGCATAGGAAAGAGCCTTCTTTATAAGAAGCTTGAGTGCAGACTCAGTGGTGGCGTTCAAAAGTAAAACTGAAAGCTCCCTGGATCCCACTTCAACTACCCACACAATATACTGCAGCTGGCCGTCTATCGTAGCACAGTAACCGTACTTCAAGTCGGTGTCATAAGGTTCGTTTGAATTCAGCGATTCAGGCGCTTGGAATCCTTGCGGCATTGGGCTTTGCGGGCATTTAATGTTCCAGTAAGCAATCCTTGCCCGGTTAATGAACCAGTCAAATGGCTCCACTGATGGTATCAAGGCGAACACGGCATTTTCCATTGCAGGTGTAGATTTCAAAGATTTCAGAACATTATTTCTATGATCTTCAATCAACGGAAACAGCTGAATTCTGTTTTCAATAAAGTGCCCATCATCATACGTAGGTTCAGTTTGACCATTGTGTGGTTTGAACTGCCAAACAGGAACATTGGCAGATTTATAGCCGTATTTGGAGTAATATTCACCGATTTCACTGTAGAGAAACGAAATATCGTATTCACCAGTCAAGTATTTTGATTTCAGCTCCAGATCCAGTGTTCTGAACATCTTGCTGATGTTACCTCTACCTCTGAACTTTTCATCAGTGAATACCGAACCAATGACACCAGCTTTTGCTTTCTGTATTTCGGTTGCTGAAGAAGAAGTGGCAGGTAATTTAACCCAGCAGTCTCTAAATAAAACTTCCAGACTCGATTCAATTTCATTGGTTTCGGTATTTTTCAGAATGTAGAAGGCATACTTGTCAGATGCAAGATCTTGGTAGTTTTTATGCAAAAAATTGATATAAACTCTATTCCAGTACCCTAACTTAGACAAAGGGATACCCCAAATATCGTAGTTGGCAAGAGTTCTCTCCTTAATAACAGTTAAATCTTGAGTCTCTACGAAGTCCATCTTGAAACAAAGAAAGAATGCATATAAGAAAGTTACGTAAGTATACAAATTTTGTGTCAACACTTCCTTTTCTATGGTAACGGAGCAATAGCATACACTTAGTATGAATGATGAGGAGGCTAAAAGGGACTGTTTTCAGGTTAAGTTGAATAATGATGAGGGGTTATTACATTTAACATATGAAAGTAACGGTAATGTAAGTAAAACATTCAAATTTAAAAATAACGAACAAATTCAAATGATTAATTATATCAACTTTCAAATGGTACCAAGCTACTTAGTTATTAACGAATTGATGGTTGCTTTAAACTGCTTAGATGAGTTTACGTTGAATTTTTTTAGCAAATTGATGAAATATATGCAAAAATACAATGAAATGATTTCAATTCTGCTATCATACAGAAACAAATACTTAATGATAATACCCAAATACAATCAAGAGCTGACAACAGTTAAGTATTATTTGACTAATTTGAATTTTGAGAATGAACTCACAAAGATAATGCTAAATCCAACGGCAGTAGATGAAAACATGGAAGAATCAGTTAACAATTTGACTGATTTATATGAAAATGTGAAGGAGCAAAGAAAGCAAGAACTACGAAGCAACTTTGTTAACAAACAAAACTTGGAGAGTATAACCGTGAGGTTAGTTTTGGGTGAATTTAGAATGAGGAGGCTGAAGATGAATTCAAACGAGATAAGCAAGCTGCAAAAGATATTAGTTCATTCAATAAACTTTAAATTCCGAAATCAAATCAACAATAACAAGCTAATTAATATTCGAATGATACAAGACTCGCTAAATGAACTAATTAATGTTTTAGTTTAAGGACCCACAGATAATAGATATATAGTTAAATATACAGAAAAAAAAGGATAATTGTAAGCAATCATAATATAGAAACCGTAGAATTAAAGTAATGGATGGCAAACGACAAATGTAAACAGGAGGGGGGATACATAACAAACTTGAATTCGCAGAATGGAGCCAGCTATAAATTAGAAACAAAGTTTGATGTTATTAAAATGTTAAATTCCCGTGAAACAAAATATGATAGTGTAAATCACTTTGATAATATAATGATAAAAAAAGATTTTATTAGTGTATTTCCCTTGAAACAAATAATAATGATGATAGCAACGAATGCATGGCTAGTGGGTATGAAATAGCGTAAACGATAGGTGATTGAAATTAGAATATGCGAACCGAATCCAATTCTTTGGAGAAGGATATTCTCTTTTTGGCGGAGCGGTCATAGGATTTGCGTAGAGTGGACTTTTTGAGAATGCTTTTGATTGGTTTGTCGTTGAAATGGTAAAGAGTAGGACTTGAGACAGAGGAATCGGAAACGGTGGAGCAAAGACTGTCCCTTCTGTCAAAGAGGGAGTCTTTGTCCTCCTCTTCGTCTTCTTCGCTTTCATCGACATCTGAACTGCTGGCGTTTTGCTTGCAAGAGGATGAACTTTCATCTTCTTGAATCAAAGGCCCGTAGAGCACGGTGACGTCGTTTTCTTTGAACCAGTTGATTTTGGCGGGATCGAGCTCCTTAAGGTCTTTCAGGTTCTTGTACCAAGCTCTCCAGCATGCGTTTTCAAGTCGCACGCGGGGGGTGGTTGGCATGAACATCATGAGGTCGTCCATTGGCTGGACTGTTCTGATTCTGGAAACGTTGTCAACATTCGACAACTCAAACGGCTTCATGAACTGGTTGTTTGAGATGTTTTTCCAGCAGCTGTGGTACTCCTTAGAGGTGAGTCTGTAGCTGAAGTAGTCGACGGCCACAGGAGGCTTCAGCGAGACGAGAGAGTCTTGCAGCGGGTCTGTGGACAACATAGGAAGCATAGTAAACGTATTTTGTCTGGTGGCCTCAAGGAAGTTTGAGTCGAGAAACTGATGAGCGAGGTTGAGGTACTCTGGCTCGCCTGGTCTAGTGCTAGCGACATTACCTGTTGGCATTGAGATTAACTTGTAATAGAGATGCTAGTAAGTGTGTATGTGTATGTGTATATATATGTGCGTTGGCTTGTATATATATAGAATCGTTGTTTATGCTGACAAGGAATTTAGTAGTTAGTTTCCTGGTAAATAATATGTATTGTAAGTCCAGTGCAAAGGAGAATAAACCCAGTTTAAATTACTTCTGTAGAATCCTTCTATTGCTATTCGCCAAGTGGTGAGATCCAATAGGCCTTTTATAATTCTCGCGCATGCCGAAATGCCTTGGAAGCCCTCTAATGACCTGCAATGTTTCTTTTTGGATATTATTAGAAAGGGGCAGCTGCAAGATCTATTGTTCCAAATGCCAACCTTTGTCCCAAAAAAGCCCAACTTTGTTGCCCCGCATGCAGATGTGCATTGTTCTTGAACTTTTCCGATTGTTATCGAAATTTAAGTTGTGCATAATGCATGCAGGGATTAATCTTGCGGAACAAGCAGAGCAAAAAACAAGGGGTGCGCTTGAGACGTGAAAAGTGGTGTTAATCCGAGAATACAAAATGAACGACAAGGCAACGACAAAACTTACAGAACATATGCCTCAGTACAGACGTCCATGTTATTACTACAACCAAATGTTGATTTATTCTTCTCATACCAGTGTTGAAACGCTTGTTGTCTCATTTCTTATTTCCTTTCTTCTTGTTTATGTCACTCGGAAAAACGTCATTCTCAAAGGCAAAACAAAAAAACATAAAAGTTTCTTTTTCGGCGTCTGTTTCCCTTTGCGGCCCCTCTTCTTGTTTTCGCCTCTGTTAGGCGCACCACTGGTCTCCAGAAGGGCCCCCGAAGGCCCCCGAATGTCTCTCAGAACCAGACCGCTAGCTAGCAGGATACTGGCTTGGTGTGCCACTGGTGGAGGCGTGCACCATCAACAGCGATATTCCGGTGGCAAAGCGGCTGAAGGATTCTCTCACATATCCCGCTGCAGGACGCAATCAGTTTCTTGCGTAACTATCAGCATGCTGAGGGATCGCTGCTATTACTATTGTGAGATTGGCACAGGGTATTAAAAAGAAGAGCTATAGAAGCAAGCCAATTTACGAGTAATGATGATGGTGGCAACTACTGGCACCTGTACTACTAACACTGTACTACACGGGCAGTACTGGCAGTGATGCCATTCTAGCAGTAATATTATAGCATAGTCTAGCATCGGTAATACTAGTCGTAAAACAGATAGTACAATAATAGTCACCCCCCAACCGTGGTTAGTCAGTACAATGGCCCACACTACTCAACCTTTGTTAGAATAGCCCATACTTACTACTTGTTGGTCATCGTAGCCCCATACTCGCCTCCGTGCAAAACCCCACATATAAAAAGAGGCAAAGTAGAAAAGCAGTGATCAAAGCAGTAAACCTGATTGGATAGTGATACAAATAAATGATTACCAAAACAGTATAGTCAATAGGTACTAATGCAGTTAATTTGCTTGCTATAATCCCAGATTCTTCCGTTTGCTGTCTCGCATATGCGTTATCTATTGCAAAACTCTATTGTCATCAGAATTACTATTCAAATTGCTCTCTTTTCGCAATTCCCTTCATCCGCTCTAGTTGGCTTGTCCTTTCTTTTGCTCCAAAAGAAACCATACCAAGATTGAGGTTTTTGACACATGTACGCCGTCTGATCTCGCCTCGCTCAACGATTCTCTTCTTCTACTAGTCTCTTTTAGTTCCCTAACTCGCTTTATAATACACAATTCATAATTTGCTATAAGTCTCCCTCAATAAACCTCTTCAATGCCTTTAGGGGACTTTCTATCTGAAGTTTGCTAAACCCTTCTCCTGTATCGCTAGTCGATGACCTCACCGCCCTATTTGGCACTTCACTAGATCTGCTCGCTAATCGGCTTCTCACGCCGCCGCCGCCAGTATCCAAACTGTCTCCCGTTGGCACCCACCTTTTTGTTAGCGGTGACGACATCACCGACGGAGGTGTTGATCCAATCAGCGAAGATGTCAATATCGAACTCATATACGGATCCTTGTACCTTATCGCTTCGTGTATGTAGCTTTCAGCCTCTGCGTTTCGTGCTCCGTTGCTGTCGATGTAATCGTCTGTCATCTCAACAACCTCTTCGCTAACATACGCTTTGCCAAACTCATTCAACAAAACTCGAACTCTTCGCCTGCTGGGTCTCATGAGCTTCACTAACGTCTCCCCATTGGCACCGGCGCTGTTCTTGCCTTTGAGAATACCAAGAACCTCTTCTAGGTCCTGCTGCGTTTTACCAGTATTGGGAAGCGACACCATAGGTGAATAGTTCAAGTACTGAAAAATCGTCTCATCATCTACAATTGACTCGTGCGACTGCGACTGTGATGGCGACGACATCAACTGCGATGGATCAACTACTGTCATCATATAATGCTGCGGTTGGTGCTCCCTTTTGAATCTATTTATATGCTGTATTGGCGAGGTCTTGATTGGCGATGAATAGTTCCCCCTCATGGTGTACACGGGTGATGATGAAAGACAAAAGTCCTGCTCTTCGTCTTCTTCTTCTTCTTCTTCATTCTCTTCTTCATCCTCATCCTCTTCGCTTCTACTTCTTTTACTGAGTTTGATTATTGACGATGACTTGAATCCCTGTTTGAGCGTTCTTTTCGACGTCTCGTGTGCTGTTGGTGTGGTATTCAAGTTTAATAAAACTGTAGATTCTCCCTTGATAGGCGTCTTTGTGATGGGTGGTCTTCCTCGACGTTTCCTTGGTGTTAAAGCATCCATTTTTTCCATCTCTATTTCTCCACCTTTAAACACTATTAAACCTTTGCTTTTTGTATCTCGATAATATCCCTTTGTTTATAAGGATTTACAAACCAACTGTTCCTACAATAAGTAAATAAATCACTACAAAACAAAGGAAACTGATGTTCGATTACAAAGAGAAAAATTCATGGAGGGAAAAAAATGAGAGGTTTCATATTTCAGCTTTCCTAATGTGATAAATTATCACCAGGTTATCAAAGCATCCTTTTCTTTTGAATTGAACTCCTAATTTGCTGTTATAAAGCAGAACGGAAACATTTCGTTAACTCCCAATGGCAACACTAGACTCTATCATCAATAAATACAACCAATGGATGTCAATTGACATCAACGAGGAGTCAAGATCTCACGTTCAGTCTCTCTTTAATGAACAAAATTGGTCTGAGCTAGACGGACTGCTAAACAAACGGATCGTGTTTGGTACTGCAGGACTTCGGGCGTCCATGGAACCAGGATTCTCAAAAATGAATGACATTACCGTTTTGCAAGCCTCTCAGGGTCTTGCACAGTATCTCCTAGACCTTAATATGAAGGGTACAGTAGTTATCGGGCATGATCATCGATTCAACTCCAAAAGATTTGCCGATATAACAGCTGCGGTGTTCTTGATAAAGGGCTTCCAGGTCAAGTACATCGGACCTGATCTCTGTGCGACGCCTCTAGTGCCTTTTGCTGTTGATCGATACGGTGCAAAAGCAGGTGTCATGATAACGGCTTCCCACAACCCAAAATCTGACAACGGCTATAAAGTGTATTGGGAGAACGGATGTCAAATTATTCCTCCTCATGACTCATTGATTCAGCAAAGTATCCTAAGAAATGTGGAACCACTAGATGAAATTAAAGACAGCAATTGGGATACAGGCGTTATCTTCAAAACTTACAATAGAAGCTTGGAGTATTGTAAAGATGAGATTTTATCATTATATGTAAAGCATCTTAAACTGAATCTTTTCAATTCCGTAGAAATCAAAGGATTCAATGCAGTTTACACTGCAATGCATGGTGTTGGTACTGAATTTGTCGACTTGATCATGAACGAAATCAATTGTCAGGTTCTAACAAACTTAAAAATCCAGTGTGAACCGGATCCAAAATTCTCTACTGTCTCATTTCCGAATCCTGAAGAGAACGGGGCATTGGATCTCGCAATTTCCTATGCAGACTCACTGAATATTGATCTAGTGGTTGCCAATGACCCTGATGCGGATAGATTTTCCTTTGCTCTGAATTACCAAGGTAAATGGAAACAATTTACTGGCAATGAGATCGGGATCTTGTTTGCTGATTACGTTATTAGCAATTACCATGGCGATCTAAAGAATGTCTGGCTAATAAACTCAACAGTGTCATCCCAAATGCTCAAATCAATGGCCGATGTTGACGGCTTCAATTTTGTTGATACTTTAACGGGATTTAAATGGATTGGTAACAAGGCAATTGAATTAGAAAAGAAGGGCCATTTTGTGCCATTTGCTTATGAAGAGGCTATAGGATTCATGTTTAACTCTGTTCACGACAAAGATGGTATTGCTACCTTACTAATGTTCCTTCAAATGTATCAATGGCATATCAATTTGCTTGGAACAAACCCAGTTTTAAGACTAGAATATTTATATTCTAAGTATGGCTATTTCAAGGAGTTTAATGGCTATTTCATAACAACCTCAATTGATAAAATCTTTAACGAAAATATTAGACCACAGGGTTTGCTAAAAAAGATTGGCGACTGGAATGTCTTGTCATGGAGAGATTTGACTATTGGTTACGATTCTACAACACATGATAACAAACCTTTATTGCATGTTGATCCAACTTCTCAAATGATCACTGCTGTTATCTCAAAATTAGATGAGACCAAAGTTAGATTTACGCTTAGGGGAAGCGGTACTGAACCAAAACTAAAGATTTATATTGAAGCAAAGGCTGCCACTGAACAAGACGCGGATGAAGCTGCTGTTGATGTTTGGGATCTATTAAGAACTGAGTTCAAACTAGATCAGTAAATACAATATACTATGATGTATTTAGTATATATATATATTATCACCGTAATCAGATTTATTTTTTTTTATAGTTAATATTCACCTTTATAAACTATTTGTTGATGAAACTTTAGGATGTGGAGACCTCGAAATAAGGGTCAACCCTCTCATACAGCGTATGTTAATTGTGAAGCAATGAATTATGAAGATACACCGTAGTACAGCGTCAAAGTGGTAAAATTGGCATACTAACGTTACAAACATAGAGAGTACAATAATAGTAAGCAAAAGCCCACTTACTGGGTTCGAACTGCAGGATTCATACTGTTTATGTTGATGATATTTCTCTTGTTTATCAAAACTATCAACAAGTTTGATGAACTAAGACCGATTGTGATCAAGCAGGATATCAACGAAGCTAGCAGTCCAAATCAAGAATTGAATGGATTGCCGTCAAATGTTGAATACTTTGATTTAAATGATTACCAAGGTAGTACCAATGGAAAAGAACAGGAGGAAATTGTTTTGATTTTATTACCACTAAAAGATTCAGAGGCTTCCCTACCAATGATGTTTAGACACCTTATGAATATAACTTATGATCATGATTTAATCGACATCGGATTCTTGATTAGTGATAGTAACGACGACACTTATAAGAGGGTTTCACAGTACTCTGATGCTCTACAAGAAGGACAATTGTTGACTTTATTGACTAAAATTGACGATGACAAAATGGAAACTATTGGTGACTCGAATGATTTATACTTGAACTATATGCCTGAAGACTATTTACAAAAGGTAAAGAAAGCCTTCGGCGAACCATTTCATGATCAGTATGAAAAGCCGTTTAGATCAATTCAAATATTTCAGAAAGATTTTGGTCAAGATCTTGGTAACGCGTTTGATGATAGACATGATGTTAATGTTCAAGGTATCAGACGAAAACTAATGGCTAGAGCAAGAAATTGGCTAACATCAATGACGCTTAAACCTTACCATTCTTGGGTTTTATGGAGAGATTGTGATATTGAGCTGATTAATGGTGATTTTCTTGAATCAATGATGAAATATTCAAAAAACTTTGACGTTCTTGTTCCAAACGTCTGGAGGCAATTGCCAACTTTTCACAATGGCCAAGGCCAACCTTATGACTTGAATTCATGGGTTGAATCTAGTGAGGCCTTGGAGCTAGCTAAAAGTCTTTCTGATGACGAAATTATTGTTGAAGGCTATCCAGAATATCCCACATGGAGAATTCATTTAGCTAATTTAAGAGAAGAAGGTGGTAATGAGCGAGCGATTATTGAACTTGATGGTGTTGGGGGTGTTTCTCTTCTTAGTAAAGCAAAGGTTTTCAGATCTGGAGCTATATTTCCAGCATTTTCGTTTGAAAATCATGCAGAAACTGAAGGTTTTGGGAAAATGGTTAAACGAATGGGTATGAAAATAGTAGGGTTTTTTAATTATACGGTATGGCATGTGTTTGAACCAAGTAGAGAAGACATTATAGAAATTAATGAGTTAGAAAGAAAAAGAAGAGAAAATGGAAACAAAAAGGAGTTGTAACATGTGTACATAAATTTAATAATCTAATATAAAATATAAAACGAGGTTAGAGAAAGTAAGCATAAATAAGAAAGAAATTGAAATGTTATGATATTATACTGCAAATAATATCATATCTTTTAAAAATTTAAAGACGTTTGTCGAATGCAACACTTTTTTTCTTTTCTGGGTATACAGTATGTGATACAGTAAATAAAACACTATTAGATTGAAAATAATGAAATAAAAAATGATATTGATGATAGCCAAAAATAATTTGAATTTTTGTGATAAGATGCATTATTATGACTTGATACAGATGAAGTAGAAACAGCAGATTGACTTAAAGTTGAAGAAGTTAGAGTAGTTGGACTTTGAGTTGTTGAAATAGAATGGTCAGAAACAGAATTCTGAGTAGGAGAGACAAATCTAATATTGTTGTTTCTCTCAGCTAAACCAATCCATTTGTTTTCATAATCGAACTCAACATATTTATTGGACATGAATAAAATACCCAAAATCCAAGAATTATCATTCGTTGAGCCTAATCCTTGGATATTAGAAACACAATAACCACTTAGATCTGAACCGGATTCGTAAGCAGGGCCTAAATAGTCACTTGGAGTCATTGTCCAATTTTTACCAGCAATTTCAAGTGAAATGTTTGATGTGGAATTGCAATAAATTGCATAATTTTCACCATCGGTAATAGAGCCTGGAAAATAAGAATGAACTTGTAAAGCATCATCCTTAGGTAAAACTAACGACGTAGTACCGGAATCTAGCAAACCGATTCTTGAAGTATTAGTGAAAGTGCTATCAATCTCCATACCGGTAAAGGAAAGTTGATAATTATCAATGAAGACATTTGTGATTTCAATTTCCCAATGGCCGTTTGCAGATTCCAGCATATTAGAAGTGTATAAATCACCGTTTTTGAGAGTGTCCATTGTGTCACCGAAAAAAAGGATACCTTTGTTGTCAGCGTCGTCGCTATCGTATTGGCCCATACAAATGGTGAATTTAGAATGGCCAATGTCACCCTCATCATAAAGGAAGGAAATGATATTAACCAAACCGGTGACACTTGAATTGTCAGCTGGCAGACCTAGGACACCAACAAAAGGGTAGCTTTCAAAGATATCAGGCACCTCGTCCGCCAGACCAAACGCAAAATCGTGTGTCTTGAATCCTCCGATGATCATCAACTCTTCACTAGCAATGTAGCCCGTTGCAATGGTACCCTGAGTGTAAGAAAGATCAAACGTGGAATTTGAGATACTCAAATTCGACGTCTCCACCAACAAATTTTCCTTGTTGTTGACACATGACGCTGAAGTACAGTTGCTTGAGTAGAGCCAAAGATATGGAGACCCGGTATCTAGCAAAACGGGGTAGTTTTTCGAATCGATTGTCAAATCAACGTAGAACGCAGAATTGCTCGAATCGTCTCCGGAATACAAATATGACATGCCTGCAGTCATTGTTTCAATTGCAATCGAAGATGTTGAGCTCGGTGACGCGTTGATGGCCAGTGTGGCCTGCTTCCTACTGAATTCTGCTGGTACTTCAACTAATTCGGAAACAAACGATTCATTATTGAAACTGATGTACTGTGGCTGCTTTGGATTGAAAGCCTGTGATAAGCCTGCCGAAAAAAGTAGCACCTGCAAGCCTAGAACCATCAACCTCAGCTTAACCATAGCTATTCCCCCTATTAGAACTTTTGCTATTAAAACAATAACCTATACAATATCAGAAAAAATTTGGTGTTCAGTTCTCTGATTTCCCAATGAAGAGAAAGATCCTAGAATGTTTCCCAAAGCGGACATTTTTATGTTTTAGTTTTTTCCCAAAGTGGCAATAATTGTCTAAGATTCGAACCGGTGACATTTTTTGGGACCTAAACGCGAAAAAATACAAACGGGTTAAACCACTAGGCTAAATGAGAAATAAAACTGGCGCCCCAATAAACAAAAATAAGATCGCACTATTGATAAAATAGATTATATTGTGTTTGTGTGGAAAGTGATACAAGACGATTATTTGTAAAGAACAAAGATCAAAGAACAAGAAAAATAAAGAGAATAATATATATGTATTGCGCATAACGCTAATATAAATTGACAAAGTCATGGGATTAGAATTAGTGTGTTTATAATTGGCATCACTGTGGCAGTTAACTCAAGAAATCCGAAAACATCTTTTGCTTGTGCTGAGTACAAGAATCTACAGAACTCGACAATAATGTATTGAGATTAGCTAAGGGAGGCCATAGCTACCACTGTTGTCAACATACACTTCAGAAATAAATATTTTGCACTGTTACTTTTATTAACCGTATCAAACAATACGAATTAAACAGCAGGTTCGTGCAGAGCTATTGTTGAGTTAATGGCTACAAATGAAAATAAATTAGCGACGCTTTACTCTTTGCCAATGATCTTCATAAAACACTCCATAAAGCAACAGTCTAGTTATTATTCACAGAGATCGTGAGACTTGATATTATTTAATCAGCAGTGCTAAGTTTAATTGTCTTGATATAAAAATGGAGTACTTTGTTGAAACTGGTACACTGGTTGTTATACCCTGTAATTTTTTAATGTTCATCCGAATTTATTGATTCAGTCTAATGAAGACACATGCTCATTTTTGTTTTCAATCTTTTATTAGAGTCCCTTCAGTAGTCTCAATGTTGAGTAAACTTACTGAACTCAAAAGTAAGGTTTCATATGTGACACCAAACATGCTGTCAGATACATTGAAAACAGATCTTTCTATTTGGTGAGTACAATATAATTTAGTTGGTATAACAATTCAAGTGGAAAGACATTCTTTGAATGTATAAGATCGAGAATAGTACGAATGACTTGAGCAAGCGCTTAATGGGAAAAACTAAATGAGTGCCAAAAGTGAAGCCAATTATTTAAACGTTGATGGTTTTAGTTGTAAGCACTGTACCTCATTTGTGATGCTAGCAAAAGCAAACGGTATAACATTTGTAATACTAGCAGAAGTAAGCACCTTGAATTAAACAAAACTATTGTTTAGATAAGTAAGGGCTTAATGGTGGCTACCAACGTTAAGAATCTTCTGTATAACAATTTGATTCAGCAATTTTGTTTACAAGTACCTCAATAAGTGGTGAAACTTTAGTTGGCAAATTTGAAAATTAGACTAACAATAAGATAAAGTTAGACAGTTGTTTAAATAAGTACAACTTTCATATTTTTAGGTTATGAACAACTTTACGTTAAGTTCAAATTCAGTAGTTTAAACGAAAACCAACTGTAAATAAGTGTTACATAGCTACTTTCCAACTTTCATTGACAAATCTATTAGATGATTCCACCTCGCTTAACAATCTCTATTTCGAGGAATAAAATGGTCAGTTATATAATTTATAGTGTATTATAGTTCAAAAAGTTTTATAACTTGGTTATTGTTTGATTCACAGCCAAATGAATAAGCTTATTTGCAATTGATGTACCCGGAGGTAAAAACCAAACTCTACCATCATCGAATTCACCATTACCTGAAATAATTTCATTTTTGGAGAACCATCTTATATCGTCTAGTTCATCATCTAAATCACATCTAATTGTTTGACTTTCAAAATTTTTAACGAAAGCAATACAACCAACCATCAAATTAGCAGGAAATGGCCAAGGTTGAGATTTAATCAATTTAATATCTTCAATGTTGATATTAATACCAGTTTCTTCATAAACTTCTCTTTGACAAGTCAGTTCAAATGATTCTCCAGGTTCCATAAACCCTGAAAAGCAAGAATACATATTTCTAGTGCTATGACGCCTCTTATTATGACCCAGCAAAACTTCACCTTTGGCATTATATAACGCAACAATAACTACAGGATCAATTCTTGGATAAAGTACATTATTACCTTCTTTGACATCACATTGGCTACCTAAAGGAGAATTCTTCAGACACTTTAATCTAGTACCACCATCAACAGTTATTAAATCACTAGCACAGACCGGGCAAAATTTATGCTTTTGAATGTAATCCATTAAACTGTTTGCATAAGCAAATAAAGTTGATTCCTCGTTGCTGAAATTGATAAACTCAAGATAGCTTGAGATCCATTTCAAGTTCAGATCGGAAGATAGCAAGGGAGAAAAAAGACTCAAGTAATTTGAAATATCCAAGGCAAATAATGGTAGACCGTTGAATTTTTCATTATTTGGAGTAATAATTGGATTCTTGGTATTTGAGTCATCAACTAAACCAAGCCAAATCACATTCAAATTTGGAAACTTTTTAACTAACTGTAGATTATCGTTCCAATCACTCCAATCTTTTAAAATGTTGTCAAATAACTCATTATCTGATTGGTTGAAAAATCTGATTGAATTGAAGCTTTCGTTAGCCAAGATCTGATTGTACTTTTCCTTTTTGAATAAAATAAGCTTTGAGTTATTTGAATGGACCAATTGTTTTATAAAATTGGCATTGCTTCTCAAATGTGCTAATCTGTTTATCTTAGATGCAGCAGTGAACAGTAAATTATCGTTATTACCCATAGTATGCAAAAGATAGGAAGAGTATTAGTAATGAGAATGACTGAAAAGAGATTAAAATTTCAACGCTTTGCTCATTATGTGAAACTAAAAGGTGCTAGAGAGTGAAAAGGAAGAGATGATTTATGTAGATAATATAAACGTTAGCAAAAGAAAATATAAATGAAAGAAATATACCAATAAATATATCAATGTCGTATATTTATAATTTTCTGTTCAAGGAAAATGAAGGAAGACTTAAAGCCAAGCACCAGGTTGAACATCTTGTTGTTGCTGCTGCTGCTGCTGTTGCTGCTGCTGCTGTTGATGGTGGTGATTTTGTTGCAGCTGAATGTTACCTCCCATGGATGTGAGTGGACCCTGAGCGTCTGGGACCTGAATAGCTTCATTTGGTGTTTCTTGTAATAGCGGTACAACGTTGTTGTTTAGATTATTGGTATTATTGTTATTATTATTATGGGCATCTAAGTTAGCTTCATTTTCACCATTTTCCGCATTGGCAACACCGGTTTCACCGTTTGTTTGTAAAATCTGCTGTTGCTGTTGTTGTTGTTGTTGTTGCTGTTGTCTTTTGAACTTGAATATAGTCCAATCAAAGATGTAATCATAGACATAATCCTTTCTAATGAATAGGTCTCTGAAGAGCCTTCTAAGATAAACGTAATCAGGTTTATCTTCAAAACGGAGAGATCTGACGTAGTCCAAGTAAAAAGTGAATTCCACAGGAAGACCTTGAGCAAGTGCCTCCGGGCTTAGCGTCATCTTCTTTTCGAGGATTCTGTCGTATTTTTGTCTCTTGGTTGCAGCTTTGAGACCTTGCCATGGTAGCGAGCCTTTGCAAAAGTAGATGAGAACGTAACCAAGAGACTCTAAATCGTCCCTTCTTGACTGCTCAATCCCAAGGTGAGTGTTAATGGAAGCATATCTGGCAGTCCCGGTCAAGTTCTTGTTCTCTCTGTATGGAATGTGCAAATGGGATCTTGGGTCTCTGTATTTTTTGGCAAGACCAAAGTCGATAACGTTCACCTGCGAGCCCTTCTTGCCAATACCCATGAGAAAGTTGTCTGGCTTGATGTCTCTGTGAATGAACGAGCGTGCGTGGATGAACTCGATTCGGCAGAGCAGCTGGTCTGCCAACAATAACACAGTTTTCAAGCTGAACTTTCTGTTACAGTAGTTGAACAAGTCCTCTAGCGACGGGCCCAGCAAATCGATCACCATGGCGTTGTAGTCACACTCTGTGCCGTACCATCTGATGAACGGAATCCCCACTCCTCCACAGAGTGCTTTGTACACCTTGGCCTCGTACTCCAACTGTGGATGTTTTGCCCTCACATTCTCAAGCTTGATGGCCACCTCTTCTCCGGAAATGATGTTAGTACCCAAGTAGATGTCTCCAAACGATCCTGATCCGATTTTTCTGCCAATCCGGTACTTTCTACCTACACGAAGATCCATTTCTGCTACTCTATATCACCTATAATTACTATTAGTTATCTAATTAGCGGCCCTTGTTATTGCCGAACGTCTGTTTACTTCCTCAGTAAACCAACCTAACTATATTAGCGTGTGCCAAGAGCTTCTACTCTTCTTATACTATCTAATAATTTTAGTATATAATTATATACACAACTGTATATCAAAACATACACTAGTATATATTTGTGTGTATAAAAATTTTCCTCTCCTATTGGAAGCTTCACTTCCCGAATTTCTGACGCCCACAGAGGGGGGGGGGGGGGGGGGGGGGGAAAAAGGAAAAAATAAATTTTTTGTTTTTCATTCGCGCTTGAAAAACTTTCTTGCCCTTTTTCATTCGCGAAAAGTTATTTTCACGCCCCCCAAACTGGCCCACGCTTCTCTTCCTTTCTCTCCCACGTTTCCTCCCTGTTTCAAATGGGCGTGAAAATAAGCTTTCGCGAAGTCCCCCGTTTCCCCTATCTCAAAACCTTAGATACATGATACTCTGTAGTGGGAAGCCCATGGAGCACATTTGTAAAGATTTTGACGCCTGTTTCAAAGCCCTTCTGTGCGCCTATTGGGAAGGCGTCGTCAAAGGCTTGTTGTAATTGAAATTCTTGAGAATGGGCTAAGCCATCAACTAGCCCCCTCTGTTTCATCACCTCCTCAACCTTCATATGAAACCCTTAACTGATACCGCTACATTGGCATAGCAAGAGAAAGAGGAAAAATTTTTTTTTTCTTCGCTGGTGTATGAAACGATAATTAGCGCCATAATTTGCATATGTATATATAGAGGGGAAAAAGACGGCTTAAACAGTAATATTAAATAGAGTTGCCAAACAAAGAAGAAAATGTCAGAACCAGTTGAAACCGTCGAACCAAAGCTCGAACAACAAGTAGAAGCCGTGGAACAACACACCGAGACCACTGAACAGCAAGCCAAGGACACCTTGCAAGAAGCTGAAGCAGAAGTAGAGGCTCAAGAGGAAACAGGCGCTGCGCAGGTCGAAGAAACACAGGCTACTGCCACCGACGCCGGCGAACAAGCAGAAGCTGATGTCACCAACAAGGCCGAGGCCAACAAGAACCCACTGAAGAAGTTCAATGCTTTCATCAAGAGAGTGTTCAACTTCTGATTTCTTTTACTTTACTACATGCGGTGTGGTTATTACTATATAATTCTTTATTTTTAACAACTTTTGTTACAATATCACATACAGTTACTGTACTGTAAATTCCCAGCACCCGCCTTTTGACATCAACTACGTGTCTCTCCCACCAGCCTCCTATCAGTCTCCCCTACCAGTCTACTGTAACTCAATTCAACTCGCCTCATTCTATTGTCTTTTTGACACATTTGAGCGCCTTTGTTTATGTTTGCGGCTACCTCGGGAGAAAACACATGCGCCACAAACACGAACTTCCACCAGCCACACTGGATTTACGCAAGCGCACCAGCCACAACTAAAATGGCGTGGCGCATGCGCTAATGTGGCTGGTGTCATTACGTAAGCCGAGCTGGAAAAAAAATTTTCCCATTTTTTGGAGCCCTTCACCGCCTTCTTTTCCGTCCACTGAAAGGAATTGAAAAACTCTGTACATCACTCAATATATATAGAGAATTTAGAAGGAAATAGTTAATATTTTAATCGATGCTCTCTATAGTGCAAAGAAGACTCATTCACACCAATGGGCCGCTTAAAGCAGCCGCCGCTACACGTAAATCGTTTAATAAATCAAACACGTACGATAAAAGCAAAAACAAAAAGGGATCTGGTAACGACAAGTCATGGAAAGACTCCATTTTGACCAAGAACTATCAGAGGAAGGCGCAGGACAAGGATCTCATTGAACAGTTGAACACCTTTGATCCGCTGAAGGCCTTAGAGATCACCAAGTACGATAACGAGGTGAACAGAAAGTTGCATATTTCAGGTACCTTCAACCCTCACCAGTATAACGAGCTCTATTCGCAGCCGCTCACCATGGTCAGACCAAGAGAAGACAAGTTCATGAGTGACTTTTATAGCAGTTCTCTTGCTGCAGAGTCAAAGGCAAACAGACTCTTCATAACCGGTGATAGAGGTGTTGGTAAATCCACTATTTTGACGCATTTCCAGTCGCAGGTAGTGGCCAATGATTCATCGATCTTGCTACCTGTTTCCTTTGCAGATGCCCTAGTCGATGGTTCCACAGACTTCAAATTGAATCCTTCTACCAAGCTCTATGACCAGCCAATGTACTCAAGCTTGATCCTAAAAAAGCTAGCCAACTTAAACAAGGAGCTCTTCCAAAAGATCCAGCTTTCAAACGACAGTTACACGCTACTCAACAACAACTATAAAGCCTCCCAGGTTTCCCTAACCAAAGAAAACACCCTTTTCGATTTGTGTAACCTCAAATCAAGCACTGATGTCAACTCAACCCAGCTTTTCCAATTGCTTTTGAACGAACTGGAAGCGTTGCCTGACAAGTATAAAATTTACTTGACCATTGATAACTTTTCCGCTTTCTTACAACATGGAATGACCAAATACAGAGACACCTCAAATAAGCAAATCTACTTCCAAAAATTCTCCATAATCGACTCCCTTCTTGCCTTCGTTGCTGGTGAAAGATCTTTTAAAAACGGTGCTGTTGTCGTCGCCAATCATGGTAACCATAAATGCAAATCAAATAAAACTTTCGATGTTGTTCTCGGGAAAGTCAACAAAGACGATTTAGCTTACGCTAAACTTTCTAAATTCGACCCAGTATTTGCAAATAGATTGCTACAAAATAACGGTTTACAAAATTTGCATGTTTCCAAGTTTGATTTGAATGAGACAGAGACAATTGTCAAGCATCTTTGGAATTTCAACTTGATTCACAATGAGTTCAACTCTGATGCCGAATTAAACAATTTCGGTAATCAGTATTTCAACAAATTAGCTCAAAGAAAATTCATTATTTCTGGTAACGGGAATGGAAAATTGTTGTTAGACTCTTGTATTTTATCCTATGCGTAAATGAACATGGATGCTCTCAAATGAGAGAAAATGCTCACAACGTTCAATTTTCATGTATATACTAAACTAAAAATGTATCAATTTAACTTAATATTTATACTTTTTTTTCATAAATGAAACAAACTATTAATTTTACACATGTACCGGAGTTTCTTCAGGTAAGCTCATACTTTTGAAACTAAAATTCTCAACTGGTTTCTTGATATTTTGGAACTTCCTCAAATCCATCAGATTCATAATACTCATCATCATCTTCGTCTTCCTTGGCCTTCTTTTCAACAATTTTACTTTGCTGTTCTCCACTTTCGTCTTCATCCTCTTTAAATTTCCTCTTTTGCCCTGCAAATTGTTCTTGCTTTAACCTTGCTTTATTAATAGCTTTCTCTCTTTCTATCCATCTTTCCTTAATAAGTTGTTCCTTTTCAATTAACTCATCCTTTGTAACCGCATCTTCAATTGACCTCAATATTTTAACCACAACATTGATATGGTTACCATTTAACTTATCATCCCTGAATCTCAACAGCTCCCATTGGCCATCGGATCTTTGTCTACATTCTCCTATTCTGCCATTGAAACTTTCATTGGTGGATCTCAACTGATCCCATTGTTCGTCACCTACTAAAAGCTCGTTCCAATATTCATAATTTTCAAATGAGTTAACGTAATTACCACCATTTCTTTTGATGTTTTCTTCAATAGTTTCTTTTCTAAAAGGATCTTCACCCCCTTTCCAGACATTCAATTTAAAACTAGGTTTTGAATCGTAATCAAAATATTCTCTATTAGGATCATGTTTTGGTAGATCCTCATCAACAAAAATTGGGAACTCCAAACCTATTTTGAAATCAATGGTGTTTTCTTCTGATGGTTTCCATTTAAGCAACGTTGGATCAGTTCCTGGTATATATGGTGTCTCACAGCATGTTAAAATCAATCCATCTGTAACATGTGTCAAAAATTTCATTTCATTGAAAATCTTTGATATTTTAAATGGTTGTGTCATATGTTTGAAGTCTAATTTAAAACTCCAATCTTTACATGCATCGGGAAACTTCTTCCTTAGTTCCATGTATGGTATATGAAAGTCCATTTGTGCGTGATATAGCCGCTTGTATAGAACCTTATTCATAATTGATTGTCCATCCATTGCCAAACAATCGAATATTAGATATCTGACTTCTTTAGCTTTCGTTTGTGGATTTGTCGAAAAGACCAACTCTCCGTCGATTATCGTACCATTGTGACTTGATGCAATGTTACTCTTTGACCTGGGGAAATGAAAATCTGGCACATGGAAGTATTCGTTTTCCCTTGTTATCAAAAAAGTACCTTCCTCTCCAGTATCCGGATTGATTAAAACAAATAATAAGACTCTCAACCCATCTGATTTCTCACACACAAGATAGTCTCTATTCAGAAGATTTTGTTCAAGATGTTCTCTAGTAAATGATACTGGTTGTGATCCTGGGAACGAGTTTGGTCTCGTGCGTAAGAGTCCCACAACCTGTTGCTTTAAATACTGTTCCACCTCGGGAATGCACCTTGTGCCTGGCACATCAGGAACTGTTCTGTCCATTAATTTTAATACACTTGAAAAGATGGTATTGAAGCACTGTTGATTTTTTTTTCAGCTTCTTTTAGTTAAAAGTAGTTACAAAATTAGCTTTGCGTTATTAAAACATGCACAATCATTGTAGTAATCTGTTTTGGTAATGAAAAAAGATCGCATATGTGTATTACTGTGAATTAGTTGCTTAATGGCCCTAAAAAGATGTATTTGGTGACCTTTTTTGATAATGAGTTTTTGAACAATTGTTGGACTACAAATGAAGTCTCCAGTGTTCTCCAAAGAATATATTTCGAATTGAGAATAACTTGATTAAAACACAAAATGAGGTTATCTTAAATGTGTTTGTAAAAGCTGGTGAGGTTTGTATAGATCTATCTAGACGTTATTTCACAGCATTAGACAAAAAGAGAGAATTATTGGCTAAAATCAAACAAAAACATTCACCAAAGCATGAACAACTTTTACATCATTGAGAATGCTTACTTAAACACATTGAGCACTATTTGAGTGCTCAATTCGTAGAAACAGCTTCATTATTTAATATTTTATGTATTCAACTTTTCTTCGTTACTTTCGAATGATATTCTGTTCTTCAACCCTATTCCTTGTGCTAAAACAAACAAATTCTTACTTGCCCGTTTAAACATTAATAATACTTCAGTTTTAGTAATTCGTACCTACAACCAGTAATCCTAATACATATATTAAATATACATAAATGTAATACTTATTGACAGCTTGTAAAACAATATAAATAAATTGAACGCAGCAATTTAAAACAGCCAAAAAACGCTTACATATCATATAGAAGTAAGCTCAATACCATTATAATTACGAATATAAGGTTGACATTTTTTTTTTCCTAAATTTGTATACTCTTTTAATGAAATACAATCTTTTTATACATGCCTAGAGTTAAAAGAGAAAGATCATTGGAGCCTGAGGTAGAAGTTAAGAGACGTTATACTCGTCGTAAGGTTCCTTTCAGCATAGATGAAATAATTCCACTAAGTTATCAGCCAAATAATTTTGATAACTCATTCAATAAAATACTGAATGTACATAATATAAAACTTGATGAAACATTTACAAAACTCTATGATGATAAGCATCCTTCTGATGAAAGTTCCATTATTGAAAAAGGCCAGTGCATTTATATGCTTTGCGAGCCACCAACAGAACCTTTTTATTTAGCAAAAGTTTTAGGGTTTGACAAAACTCCAAAGGGTGAAATATTGATTAAAGTTTGCTGGTTTTATAGGGCTAGAGATCTTAATAGAAGATGTACAGACTCTAGATTGGTTTACGCATCTTGCCATATGGATTTGTGTCCTTTAAATTCATTCAGAGGTCACGTTTATATCGATCATAAATCGGATATAAAAGACATTAAATCATATAGAAGATTACCTGATAGGTTTTATTTTGATAAATTATATGACCGATACATGTTCAAAATGTATGACATGATACCCACAGAATCAATTACTGGATTACCCCCAAAATACAAAAAAGCTCTTCACAAAAGATTTCAATTTGTCTTTGTTGAATGTGGTAAAGCAAATGATTTATTTTCAGCACCAAAACATTGCGATAAATGTGTTCAGTGGTGTTCACCGAACGAATCAATACAATGCTCTCATTGTGAGAAAAACTATCATTTGTTATGTTGTGATCCACCAATAACACAGAAACCAAAGAGAGGATTTGCTTGGTACTGTGTCAACTGTTTTAAAATCATTGATGCTGCAGGAAATCAGGAAAACAACAATGAAAGCTCGGATTCGTTGAACTCTTCTCAAACCCTTATCAATGACAGTACACCGACGCCCAAACATTTACCTTTGAAATATGAACGACTTGCAATATCGTTTTTGGAAAATGATTGTAAGAACGATCTCAATCAACGTAGACTACTGGAAGAATGGCCGTGGCGATATCTTGGTCTTTATTCCAAGCTTGAAGATGCTATGGATCTTCAAGATAGACCATATGCAAGAGCATGCTCAAGATTAGGCAGTAAATACCAATGCACCAGCTTTGATGAAGAATGGCACGATCATAATATTCAATATTATGACTCCAAAGTACCACACAAAGTGGTAAGAAGAGGAAGGTATAGTCATAAGAAAGCAGGACGTAAGAAAAAGAAACCGCAATTGAATGATGGTGGGTTTGATAGACATTTTGGTACTGGTGAGATTCAGCAGTTGATGCCTTTACCAATAGGATATAAAGATGATGATGAGAACTTGCCAGCTTGGTTGAAACCGAGACCTTTGGGCTATATTGAAAGAGGAGGCGAAGATACAAGTGTACTGCTTTGGAAATCACCGTCCAACACAACGTCCGAGAAAGATTATGAACTTGTGGAGCGATATATGGCTTTATGTGAACCAGTATCAAAGAAGCTTAATGTTGATTTAAAGACCCCAAACTTATTTGATTATTGCCTGAAAACATTAATGAAATACGATTACGACGTGGAACCAGCATTGAAAGAAATTAAAGACTTAACAAAAGCTGATATTGAAGAACCTGATTTAAGTGAAGAAGAAGTAAAATTATTTGAAACAGGCATTGGTAATTATGGTTCTGAACTTCATAAAGTTTATCAGTACGTAAAAACACAGAGTAAGTCCATGATTGTTAGGTTTTACTATAATTGGAAGAAAACAGACTCAGGGCACTTGATTTGGGATAATTTCAAAGGTCGTTCAAAGAACAGAAAGAAGCAAAAATTTATCAATGGTATAGACGAACTGAACGATGAAGGATCATACAATAGTGAAAGTATCGAGACCAAAAAAATAGGGTTCGTATGTATGTATTGTCAAACAAACCATTCTCTGAAATGGTTTTGTGGACCAGGAGGTAAACTTATAAATAAGAATAGAATGGAAGGTTTGTGTTTGAGATGTAGTGTTCTTTGGAGAAAATATGCTATCAAGTGGGAAGATCCATTGACAGTATTGAAAAGAGAGGATAAAAAATATGATTATCTAATTAAAAAAGGTACAGAATTCGAATTAATTAGAAATGCTAACTTAATAATGGCACATAGACAGTTCGTTGAGTCGACAAGAGGAAACAATAGCACGGGTGATTATAAAACTGATTTCACGACAGTTGAGGGAGATATATCTTATTTCAAAATAGACGCTCAAGGTTTTCCAATTGATCCAAAGTTGTCGCCTTGTTGATTTGTTCATCTAAGTTCTCGTTTTCTTCTATTGCAATCTCACTTTCATAACTCATTGCCATTTCTCTTTCTGCTTTTTTGACTTTCTGGAAATCAATCACCTCTAAGCTCGGTATCATTTTGATCAACATTATCCTGTATGTCTTTGGAAGGCAATTGCCAAGTAGATAAATAGATTTTAGATTCTTCAGTCCTTCAATTTTGTTTAACGTTTTAATATTATTGTTTATCAAAGACAATGTTTCCAAATTTTCAGCCCACTGCAAATCAGGAATGCTTTCCAGTTCATTATTGGCTAATAGTAGCACCTTGACACGTAGCCGCCTGCTTAGCGTAGGCATTTGTCTGATCTTATTGTTCGAAAGGTCCCAAACTGTGTATATATCTGATTTAAGGGTGTCTAATGCCAGCAAGGAGGTCAGCCTTTGATC
Source organism: Saturnispora zaruensis (assembly GCA_003705435.2). Lineage (NCBI taxonomy): Eukaryota > Fungi > Ascomycota > Pichiomycetes > Pichiales > Pichiaceae > Saturnispora > Saturnispora zaruensis. The sequence continues at coordinate 10,438 of PPIM02000016.1, read as the reverse complement.
TCTTAAATCTAGTGTCAAATCTCCTACAGGGCCTATGTACTGTGGGGAATTAGCTAGAACTTCGGGTGTTAAATTCATTATATACACATATATACACAATCTGAAGCTTTGTAATTATAAGGATGTTCTTTGAGACTGAAAATTTTCGAGATATTTTTTTCTTTAAATACAGGTTAACGTGAATACACTATCTTTACTCATCCAGAGATAGTTTTGATCTTTGCGATGGCAAGACCATAGCTTCGTACTTTTCTTTCATCATCTTAGCAAGGGCCTCTTTGTCTTCTGTAGTTAGTATTTCCACAGTTTCGTTAGGGGACACAAATTCAAAGTCTCCAAATGCAAAAGCTCTATCTGAAATGTTGTCTAACACATAGAGCTGCATTCGAATGTATCTAACAAGCGCTTCCAGTTTGACCATGTCAACGTTCCTATCACCGTTGAATATGTTTCTCCAAACAGCAGCCGCAAACACGTCGTCGCTTTTTCTTGCAAGAGCTTCGTCTAATGAGAACACCATACCCATCATCTGCGAGTGGAAGTCCTTCATGTATGTGTCTCTAATTTGTCCAGACATAACGTTCATTTCTTCACTCAACCTCAATTCAATGTCTTTGAATAATGCATCTGTCAATTTTTGTTGATAGTTTCTGCCTACCTCGTGAGGCATAGCTCTCATTCTGGCAAAGAGTAACCAAACATGTAATGTTGTGACTTGAAACCAAGCTGCAAAGGTTTTTGGCATCTTCAATGTGTCATACCAAAAAGTGGCAGTCTCACTGAGTTCCTCATCTTTGAATTGTAATCCTTGATCTTTACAGAGATAGTAATACTTTGATCCTCCAATAGTTCCTGCCCTGACATTATCCATATCGATTCTGAAAAGAGAAACTATAGTTTCACCAAAGGTTCTCTTCCATTCCGGAACCTTAAACCCTTCCTTTTCATATGCTGGCTTGACCAGTTTGTGCTTTGGTGAGGTATCTCTATTCGGTAAATCTGGGTTGTTGATATGTGGAAGCTGTGATGTTCTTGCATACCCTCCTACAGTACCTGTGACCTTAGATGTTTCAACATTCTTACTGACTGTAGAATATGTCCTCAAGACATTCCTCAAATTGGCTCTATTCAACATCTATCACTATTTTGACTATTTGAAGGAAATTCATTCGTCAACAATATTAGATTTTTTTCAATCATATAAATAATTCACGGAAATAAAATTTGTGATTGGAGTATGTTGTTGGCTCATGATGAAATCTCAACCTCTTGATCTTGTGCCACGGCCTCTTCCACGTGTTTTGGCAGGCTTCTTCTCAACTTCTAGGGGACCGTGTAGATGCGTCTGTCCAAACTTTTCAATGGCACTAGAGTTCACCCATTTGGAGCATGATAACCAAAGTCCGTGTTCTTTTGCGAATGCAATTCTTTTCAAAACCTTTTCTCTGTCTCCTTCTAAACCATGCAATATATCATCGGAGAATTCTTCAGAATCATAAGGATCTGAAAATGAGGGAGATTGCGGCTCAGGAGTGGCAGTCAGGGTTGCATCTTCATCAAACACCTTACGTGATCTTGTTCTCTTTCGTGTGCTTAGTGTATCTATCTTCTCTTCCTTTTCTTCTTCTTCGTCAAGCTCAACTGGCGCCTTACGCTTTTTGATGCCAGGAGCTTCTAACTGCAGCTCATGATTGTCCAATTTTGTTAAATATGCTTCAACCTTGTGAACATCACTGTGTTTGAGCCAAAACTTTTTACGATTGTTAATGCTGGTTTTGATGGAATTTTCTGCCTCCCCAAGCTCCTTTTTCAAAACCCTTTCTCTTTGTCCTTTTTCATTTAGATAATTGAATAATTTGGATATCTCGATTGGGTCGTCAATAAAAGCCCAATCTTGCTCTGACTTTAAATAGTTTGGACCTTCAATCTTCATTTTAGCTTCCGCCATACCGCCATTGATAGTATCTAGTTTCTTATTATCAATATCTGTTGGTCCTTGTATCCATAACTTTCCCATAAGATAAGTTTCATTATCCCACTTTTCATCATCACTTTCCTTATCTTCGTCATAACTGCTGTTATCATTGTCAATGACAATAATATCATCATCGTATTCTACTCCCTCTCCTTCACTTTCCTCATCTCTGCTATCATCATCGTCGTTTTCTGTGTAATAATCATCATCATCATCCCCTTCATTTTGTTTTCTTCTATGCTTCCTGCTACTTTTTTGATTACTTTTGCCCGTCAAATTTGGAACACCATTCCGCTCGAACCACCAAAACCTATTGAAAAATCTGTCCTTACCAAGATACTTCACCCTAGAACAGTTTAGTTCATTTAGTTGGATGTCTAGCGAGGCCTTTTGAGCTTTCAATTCTTCGGCTTTCAATATCAAATTTTCTCTGTCTTTTATCAAAGTCATTAACTGGGGGTTATTGGGACTCAAAATCTTTTCTAGCTCACTAACGCCACTACCAGATCTGAATTTTACTGTGAAATCAGCATTTTTATATCTATCGACTATTTTATTAAACTGTGCTTTAATTTCACTTTTTAAATCATCTGGAATAAAACAATTTTTTATTCCTTGCTTGATAATAGCTTCGTCAATATCTGCGTGTAAATCATTTAGTGTTGTTACCACAACTTTATACTCCTTGGCTAGCTCAATTTTTTCTTTCCTTGATGCGCTGCTCTTTTCAATGCATTCATCAACATAGGATCTAATGCTATTACTTGTCAAAGATAAATTCATTAAAATGACAAGGCACTCTAATCTTAATTCAGGAGAAAAGTTTTGCCAAAAAGTTTGACCAAGATTGTTATACTCAACATCTGGGGGTGCTAGTGCTTCAAAAATTAGGTTAATCTTCTTACGATTATGCTCTCCAGCTTCCATTTTCGTTAAAATACCTAATAAAATTAATAACCATTTGTCGTCCTTAAAATTTTTCTTTTTTAATAAATCAATCCACTTACTTTTGCTTAAAATATTGTACACATTATGGTTTGTTTGGTCCATTGATTCGTCTGATTCGTCCTCATTATTCTCTTTTTTAATATGTCCATCACCATTTTTCTGCTCATTCGAATACTTATTTTCTTCAATTTCATTTTGCTCATGAACGTTTTCCTCTTCTTTTATCTCGTTTAGTTCAGTTTCCTCTTCGCTTTCTTCATCATCAGAATCAAGTTCAACCGGAAATGAAACTTCCCAGTCAACATCACTCATTAATGATTTTTCAAGAGCACAAAAAATTTCGATCAGCATTTCGCATTCAATGGGAGATCGCAACGCAATTTCGAAGTCATCAAAGGTAATAGTGTCTAGTGTTAATGGCTTGTAGAAAGTAATTAGAAATAAAAACAAGTCGAAAACTAATGAGAGATCCATTTTTGTGTTAAATTTTGTCCAAATTGGGTGGTGCTTTTCTAAATCCCATTTCAAAAATAGATCTTCAGATATATGAGATCTTCTCTGTTGTTGTTGTTGCTGTTGCTGTTGCTGTTGTTGCTGTTGCTGGGATGATTGCTGCTGTGAATTTGTCAGGTGTGCTAGCTGATCATTCTGTTGATGAGCTTGAGATACAAATGGAGAAGCCGATTTTTCCACAACAATTGGAGAAGGATATGGAATACCCATTGCTTCCATTTTTTGCTTACGTTCTTCTTGTTCAATTCTTCTATTAGAAATTTTGATAGACTTGAAGAATCTTTGACATTTTTCGTAGTGCCAAACTTTTATGGCCCGTCTTTCACTGTGCATTGCATACCAAAGAGGGTCATCTTTATCATATTCTAACTTTGTTGAAAACTGTCTTGCTGATATGATCAAATGAACTTTTGCAGGATCAAATGAATCTAATACATTAACACCCGCAAAATTTAAAAGCCTACTAATTTTTTGTCTACTCTTTTCATTATCGTTATTGTTATCAAGCTCCATGTAAGCATGAATACCTTTTAATGTTTTATACCAATAACTTAACCAAGTTTCATGCTTTGCCTCATCTTGTGGCGGTGTTTCCTTCAAGTTGGCAAACATAGCATCAACATCATCAAGATCCGTTTGACCTAACTGAGTCAGAAGCTGCGATTGTGAATGTGACGCTGGAGACAAATTCAAAGGCAGCATAATTGGGCGACGTCTTTCTCTGAAAATATCTGTATCATCCAAAATTGCAATTTTGTTTAGTAACTTTGTATTGGTAAGTACAGCGCTTGTATTGTGCCCATCTGAGCCAGCTGAGGAACAAGAAGGTAATAAAGCTAATCCATTCGATTTATCAGATAGTGGGGGCATCGGCTCGTACCAAGCATCATTAACATCAATTTTGTATTGCTTTGCAACATCTTGTTTGATAATCCAAGGTGTTTGCAATTGAGAAGAGCTTGTAATAAAGAAATCGGTTAATGGTGTTCCAGGCAAAGTATATCTACTAGCTCTAACTAATGATAATTTAAGAAACGTTTTCAAATAAGCTTTTGTAAATGAGTTTCTTTCTCTTGAAATTAAAGAAGGATCATCAATAGAGATATCTCTTGATAAATGATGAACGTTAAATTGTGAAGCAACTGCATTGGATATAATTGAATCATTGTTGAAGTCGTCTAGTAAAATACGATAGTTGGTTTTTCCTGTGACAGTTTCACCGTTAGGCAGCTGTATATCATTGAAGCGAACCTTTTCTCTAATGATTCCAGATTGTTTTAGGCCACCCATTAATTTGACCACCACTAGATCACCGGGGAAAAAGTCTTCTTTGAATTTTAAATAAATATGATCAACTAATGAGTCAAACCTCATTATACCTACACCTGAGTTTGTCATTGACATCAAATAACGTAGTATGGGTTCTTTCAATGGATCAGGAAAACTTCTTTCCATTAGCATTTTCTCCATATTTTCAACCTGTAAAGCTTGAAAAAACGTCGAGTTGGCATTACCAGAGGTTTCACTGACGAAGTATCTTGTATTGTAAAACGATAGCTTATTCAAAAAATCACTATATTTTGTAAACGCTTCTCCGGTTTCAGGTATGAACCAAACAGAGGTATTGGCATTGGTATTGCTGTCGATTTTTGTACTTTCTGGGGGACTGAGTGGTTTCCTCTTGTACAAAACCATTGAACAGCTGCTGATATTTACTAATAATAAAGAAGATTATTGTTGGAATCTGTTTATGATGATGTTTTATTTCCTTTAATTTTTTCATTTCTCCTTATTATTACAAAAATAAGATTATCCAGGTTCTTACCTATTGTTATATTTTTTTTGGTACAAAACATACTCATAAGCAAAATTGATGATGGTGGCCTCATTATGTGCAAACCTTCAATCAAGTAGAATCATTTGCAGGGTTTGGAAACCCATTTTTCACGTTTTGATCTCAACTGATTTTGCTAAACCAAAAAACGTGTAATTTTGTGGAGTGTGATGACGGCAACAAATCCTTTTTAGCCCTAAACAGGTACTAATGACAGAATACTTTCTGCAATTTGTAATGCTCGCATATATTCATGATTTCAACTAAGTGAAGCTGACTGATTGTTTTATTGATGAGCACTATCCATAAATGTATCGGATATTGACTATGCACCAAAGCAGCTAGCTCTTAAAACGCAAAGTGTTGTGATGGCACATAGTCGAGCTACAACCAACGTTAAACTGCAATTTTTTGGTGGCAATATTGCAATAATACCGTACTTTAATCAATTAGGTCCAAAAAAGAGTGTAATGAGCTCAAGATAAACAAAAAATAGAAGGGTAGCTATATATATACAAGGAGTAACGGTAAGAGAGCCGATTTTATTTGTAGAGGAAGCCAAAAAGACCTTCCTTACGGGCCTCTCTTTTGTCTGTTGGCTCGTAAACGCTGATGTCCTTTAGAATCTTTTCCACACCAGTTTCCTCGGTGTAGTTACGACCCAAAACATCAACAAACTGGCCTTCAGGATCCATCAAGTAGAAGAAGATGGAGTGATCCACTAGGTAGTCCTCACCAGGCTTCAAATCCCTCGGAGTGGAAAAGTATACTCTGTAGTTTTTGCAGCATCTTTTGACTTCGTCGTAGTCACCAGTCAAACCAATAATATCTGGATGGAACTCACTTAGATATTCAGTCATGACTTCTGGTGTGTCTCTGTTTGGGTCACAAGTGATGAAAATAGGTTGCAACTGCACACCCTGTGCTTTCAACGAGTCTAGCATAACACCCAGTTTATCCAACTCGTCAGGACAGATATCCGGACAATGAGTGAACCCAAAATAGATGATGGACCACTTACCAACCAAGTTTTCATGCGTGAATGGCGCACCTTTGTTATCGATCAAATTGAATGGGCCTCCTACCAAAGGCTTACCAACACCCCTGTTGGCGTCAGCTTCCTTTCTCAACTTCAGTTTCTCTTTTTCGTTCTTGAACAAGTAGGTTAAACCAGCGCCTACTGCAACAAAGATAACAAGCGCTTTCCACGTTAAATATTCCACTGGTTTTTTGGTCATTTGCTGAGAAGCGTACTGCTCGTAGCCTAGCGGCATCTTTGATAACGGACGACGTGAATACTGCTTTGCAGATTTGGCATCGGCCTCTTCAACTTTATTTTCGGCATTTGGTTGTGAATAGTTTCTAGTGATGCATTTTGAAGCCGTGTTTGTGCACCATCTAGCACCAAACGATGGTCTGATTGCTCTCAGTTGAAACATGATAGAATGACGTCCGTGATAGAGTTATCTCAATGCTACGTAAAGCTAACTAACTATGCAAAGGAATCTCACCATAAATTTTTTCATGTCAGATATGCTTAGCTTGATGTTGATGAAGGTAGAAAGATGGTATTTTGTTAGAGAGTAGATGAATGATTATGTGATATAATCTTCAATTGTGGTTTAGATATACAAAAAGTGCATTGATTGTGAATCAAGTATAAAGATAATGTACCAAACAAGAAAAACAAGAAACCTTAGGTATAAATAAGTGTATAATTAAGCCTTTCTATAATACTTAGTTTTTACCAGCACCAGATCTGAAGTACATGACATCACCGTCTTCAACAACATAATCTTTACCCTTTTGCATTAATTTACCAGCAGCCTTAACTTGTGCTTCACCACCTAATTCGATAACGTCATTGTATTTCATAACGTTAGCCAAGATGAAAGTCTTCATCAAATCGGTGTGGATGACACCAGCAGCAGCAGGAGCCTTGGTTCCCTCTCTGATGGTCCATTCTCTGACTTCGGTCTTTTCACCAGCAGTGAAATAGGAAATCAATTGAAGTTTTTGTCTCATGGTGGTGATAATCTTTGGCAATACAGAGGTGGCACCAACCTTCTTTTCTTCTTCTTCTCTTTCCTCGTCAGTTTCCATGTGGGAAAGCTTTTCTTCGAAGTTGACAGATAATGGAATGATGACATCACCTGGAGAGTAGGTGTCAACCCATTCCTTGATCTTGGCCAACCACTTGTTCTTTCTTCTAACAAAGTCTCTTTCACTCAAATTGATCAAGTAGATAGAAGGCTTGGCAGTCAAAAGGTACATAGAGTTGATGATTTCGACTTCCTTGATGTTCCAGTTTTGGTTGGCCACTCTTTGGCCGTCCTTTAACAGTTCAATGATCTTCTCAACGGTCTTAACCTCCTCCTTGGCGTTCTTCACTTCTAGAGACTGGCCACCCCTCTTGACGATCTTTTCAACGGATTCCAAGTGCTTTTCGGCGAATTCGATATCCTTGAGTCTCAATTCGTTAGAGATAATCTCCAAATCTCTCACCGGGTTAACGTCACCTTCGATGTGGATGATGTCAGCATCATCGAAACATCTGACAACCTGGTAGATTGCATCAACGGCTCTGATATTTGACAAGAACGCATTACCAAGACCCTCACCAGCGGCAGCACCCTTGGTAAGACCTGCAATATCGTAAATGGTGATGAATGCAGGAACTCTCTTTGGTCTACCGTACAATTCTTGCAATTTATCCAATCTTGCAGATGGCACAATAACTCTGGCTTCTTCTGGCTCAATGGTTGCAAATGGGTAGTTTGCTGGATTACCTAATGGACAACGAGTGATGGCCTGGAAAAATGTTGATTTACCAACATTAGCCAATCCAACGATACCGGACTTCAAGTTGTTACCTGGTCTACCAAGTAGAATCTTCTTTTCTTCAACTGCTTTCTTTGGTGGCATTATATTTCCCCTTTACAAAGACCAAACGTCTACTACCTGGGTCAGTTCATTTGCAGTGAAAAATTTTGGGAGCATGAAAATTTTTTAGTGCTCAGCACTTCATCTTGCCAAAATACTATGAGATCATTTGAAGGAAGCCAAATTAACATATAAAGAACGATAAAGAAAGAGAGAAAAGTTTAGTAATAATAATAATAATAATAATAATTGTTTATTGCGAGAAGTTTTTGGAAGATGGAATGACGTCGATTTCAGCAACTGAACTATCGCCAACTTCACCTTCTCTCAAAGATCTGAGATAGTCTTCGAAGTCTTCAACTTCGGTCCACTGCTCTAGGAACTTCCACTCGAACTTCTCTGGGGTACCTCCAATTGGAGAGATCATGGTTAGGATGAGTAGAACAGAACCAGCGGCAGCGAAACCAGTGAAAAAGGAGAACTCGTAGACTCTAGTAGCACCAATTGGGACCTCGTGGGTCTTGGTGGCACCAACAAACCCCACAATGTTTGGCAGAATACCGCAGATGTAGGCGACGTATGCCCTCCAGTTGATACCAGCGTTGTAGTAGTACATGGTGCCCTTTCTAGCGAGGTAGAGGTATCTCAAATGAAGCAAGCCTCTTTTGATAACAAAGTAGTCGCAAAAGATGACACCTGCAATGGAGGAGAGGAACACAGAGTAGGCGGAAAGGTAAGTGGTGAACATAGAGGAGGAGGTCATTAAATTCCAAGGGCAAATAGCAAATCCAATGATAGCACACACAAATCCACCTCTTCTGATGTTGACGTATTTTGGCAAAAGGGCAGTCATATCAGTACCAGCTGATAGAGAGTTTGCAGAAATGTTGGTACCAACCTGAGCAATGGCAAAGGCAAAGGAGATGAGGAAGACACCGGCTCTGGCACCGCTGGACATGTGGTCGAGGTATCTCGAGAGCACGTCGAGCGGGTTCCAGTAAGTTTCGCCAAACATGACGGTAGAGGCACTGGAGACGAGGATACCGATAAGACAGGTGATAGAGAAGCACAATGGTAGTGCGATCAACTGGGACCAGAACGCGGCCTTGGGTTTGTTGGCCAATCTGGAGAAATCAGGAGCATTGGTGATAAGAGTGGCGAAGTTGGCAAGAGCGTTCATGATAGAGTTGATAAAGGCCCAGCCGAACTGGGAGCCAGAGATGGTAGAGCCCTGGCGGATCACAGGACCTCCGCCGTCTGCCTTGACTAACGTCCAGATCAAGAAGGCAATACCACCAATAGGGCACACAATGGCCTTGAGTGTGAAGAGATGTCTGACGGTGTGGGGAGGAAGCCAGATGAAGGGTAGCTGGAAGGCCCAGAACACAAAGAAGGAGAGCAGGCCAAAGGACGAGATGGCGTCGCCGCCAATGGTGTTTGGGATTCTGGTGTCGAGGTCGTTACCAAAGATGGCACGCAACATCAACTGAACACAGGTGCCTCCGATAGTGGATTGAACTCCGAACCAGATGCAGGCCATCACGACTCTGTTGATCACAGGCCATAGCGACCCCCAGATCCCAAACGACGACCGACACGAGACAGGAAACGAAATATGGTATGCGTTACCCACTCTGGCACTACCGGTCACAAAGAGACCACACAACGTGTAACCGATCCACACGGTGATCCAGGTGGCCCACCATGACAGGCCCGCCTGCACACCCGTGGCGGCAATCATCCAGGTGTTGACGTTGAACGAGTCGGCGATCCAGAAGTACACATAGTGGTACCACGCCCATTTACGCCTGGCCGCCTCCACTGGCCGCAAGTCGTAGTTGTAGAGGAAGAGCTCCGAGAGCGAGAAGCCCTGCGTGCCGTCGATCTCGATCTTGCTGCTCCATTTCGCTAGCACTGACTTCGGTCCTTCTTCTCTGTCAAGGCTACCCTGTTCTACGTCGTTTTCTGTGAATGAATATGATTTCTCCTTTTCACTACCCATGGTTGTTACTGAAGTAGTCTTGTGCATTACTACTCGACTACGCTGCTGCTGCCGTGGTCCTGCCTTTTATGTTACAACGCCTGAACCTTCTGCTCTCGATAAACGATAAGCGTTCAATTACCGCACTTTATATACTCTTAGACATCCAATACCACGGTAGCATGCTACGGCAGTGGGCCACCTGCATGCCATGCGTCTATGTGTCCCACAAGCGCTGTGCTGGGACACTTGGCTTTACACACAACTCGTGGAAACACCACTTATCGTCTCCTTACCCAGACGA